>APFE030714430.1:4053-30353 GCA_000404065.3 Pinus taeda
AGCTAAAACGGAGAGAGTTGGGATCAGTGTGACAGCCCCTTCTCTGAGTTCCCTGCCACCAACCACACCTTATGGGGTTGAAGGCTTTTCTCGCTAACTGGTAGGTAGGTGCGGGCGGCAGGGTCAACAGGAAGTCTAGATCTAAGAATGGAAGGAAAGGCAAATGCCTTGCTTGCAATAAGTTTAGCCATTATGCAAGGATGTGTCCAAATAGAAAGGACACATCACTTGATGATGATAACAATCATTCCAAGGGCATCGTCAATGATCAAAGGAATGACAGGTACAATGGCAAAGGAATAAAAGGAATGTTGGTCATCAAGGAAAGGGCCAACTCTTCAAGGAAAGGAAGGAACTCCAAGTATGAAGAATCAAGTGTTGTTTCTGAGTATTATCTTATGTCGGCCCTCTCCACCAGACTCGTTGGGAAAATTGATAGTGTTGCCTCAAGGCACTTCACTAGATTCAAGGAAGTGCTCTCTAATATGATAGAGAAGGAAACAATCTTGGAGATTACTCTTGGAGACAATGCCACCTATCCCGAAAAGGATGTAGGGAATGCTACCCTCAATTGAATGAGGGTAGCACGATTAATTTACTAGAAGTTCTTTATGTACCTGATCTCAAGAAGAACCTGGTGTCCATTTCGACAATGAAAGTCAAAAGTTTCAAGGTGGCATTCATCGATGAAAAGGTACGTGTTTGAAAAAGGAATTTTCAAGATGCTTTTACTCTTGGGTTTAGGGTTGGCAATTTGTATCAAGTTGCAGGAAGTCCATTAGGGATCATGTCGGTTGACACATCTCTTCTATAGCACCGGAGATCTGCCCATCTTCATTATGGGGCCCAACCCGATGTAACACAGATGGTGTCAGGGATGCCTGCATTCAAAGAAGAGCATGAAGGTACATGTTTAAGATGTACCAAAGGAAATATTACAAGGGGACCATTCCCCTCATGTTATAACAAGACCACAGATGTAGATCAACCCGAGGGGTTTGAGATTCATGTTTGGGAATCTCATGTATGCAAGTTGAAGAAATCTCTCTATGGCTTGAAGCAAGCACCTTGGGCTTGGTATAAGAGGATTGATAGCTATCTAATGAAGTTGAGATTCACTAGGAGTGAAGCTGATCCAAACCATTGCTTTAAGGTTGTGGATGATAGACCTCTCATATTGATACCTTATGACAATCTCTTTCTGACAGGTGCATACCCTCTCATTTGCAAAAGTAAGAGGGAGTTGGATTTCAGATTTGGAATGGTGAACTGCAAGCCTATGACTACCTCGATGAAGCCTAGCTTTAAGAAGTTATGTGGTAGTGATGTCGGACTTAATTTGGGAAATACCTCTGAGTTTCATAAACTCATACTAGAATTGATGTTCTTGGTGAACTCATGTCCGGATATATGTTTGACAGTTAGCATGTTGAGCTCATATATGGTTGACCCTCACTTGATAGATGCCAAGAATCATTTGAGATATCTTCAGGGCACAATCTCTCATGAACTGAGTGACACTGCCGGAAATGTGAAGCTGCATGATCATTCTGATGTTGATTAGGCAGGCAGTGTGGAGGATTGCAAGAGCACTTATGGGTGTTGGTTCTCTTTGGGTTCTGCTTCAATATCCTAGATGAATAGGAAGAAGAAGTGTGAAAATTCTATCACTACAACATCTGATATACTTCTCCTACTTATTCTTCAACAAGTTATTTATGAAATTCCTTCAATAAACATTAAAATAAATTTTGCTGCAGATATCACACCGTAATACAGAAACAAACACATGTACAAGAATCAACACATTGACACAGATATTTTGGACAATAGTCCCTGGAAAAACCGGTGCAGCAAAGGAGGATTTTATTATTTAGCAATTCTTCAATACATCAGCTTGGTTGACCTCTGTGTAGCCCCCAGATACTCTGCGTCAGCCCTGGGCCTCTCTGTGTCACCCACGCAGGCCCTCTAGTGACTACGGAATCTCCTGTTGCCTTTGCGCATGCCTGAAATGCCCTGTGTCTGCCTCTCCTACCTCAGCGCTGGTCTCCAATGATTGATCCCTTCTCTCTGTTTTGTACTTGCTTCCTCCTAACTACTCACCAAACCACTAGTTCAAATTTCTCAGCTAACCCCGCTCCAGAAATTGAATCGACTGGTCTCCCTCAGTGTATCCTCCAAGTGACCCTCAAGCCTCCTCTTATACTTTTCTCGTTGACAAATCAAAAACCAAGATTAAGTCCCTAATCAACGGCTAAGATTAACTTTGGTTTGATCCATGACTTTTGGACCCTTCTAACACAATTTTATATTAATTCACATTAATATTTTATTTTCCCTAAGTTTAGACTTAAGGACTCCATTAAAAATATTAATTATTTTAATATCTCCCAAACTGTTTAGAATTTTCCCAAACCATTACTGAGCATTGGAGATCTCATGTGCTTTAGCCTCTCCACCAATTTTCGTGGCTAGAGCACATTTGATGCTACCCCAAATCAACAAGAAGTTGGTTGCTTTGAGCATCGATGAGGCTGGACACATAACTGTGAGTATGGCCTCCTATGAAGTTGTCTAGTTGTGGAAGCTCTTCTGTGCGCTATTCAGACACGTGCTGAATACCATCGTGATCTTCTGTGACAACCAGAGTGGGATTCAATTGTCGAAGAATCCCATATTTCATGATCGCTCCATGCATATAGACATCAGGTACCACCTTATCTAGGATATGGTACAACGAGGAGCAATAAGGCTCCATCATATTGGGATTGATGTGCAGGTCACTGATATTCTGACAAAGCCCTAGGGAAAGGTCAAATTCTTGACTTTCCGAGAGCGATTAGGAGTCGTAGAGAGACCCTCTCTTGAGGGTCTTGTATGATATGGATATTGAGCTCTGGGAGCTCCGGGGGGCTTGGGGTACTTCTTGGAGCAATGAGCAACCATAGGGTGAGTGGTTCAGCCTTCCCCTAGTGGTTTGCTATGTAGGCAGGATGAGTGGTTCATCCTTCTCCTGCTGAGACACAATCATAGGATGAGTGGTTCAGCCTTCCCCTAGTGATTTGTTGCGTACAAGATAAGTGGTTCAGCCTTCCCCTGGGATACCGCATGGCGACATGTAGGCAGGATGAGTGGTTCATCCTTCTCCTGCTGAGACATCCTATCCATGCAGTCCGGGACTCATGGGAAGTACCTCTCATCCGGCCAATGAGTAGGGAAACGAGGAAAGGGACCATAGTAGTACTAATGGATGCATCTTGTTACTACCGTACTCCCTATGCTAGGATGATATTGATCTGGGATCAATTGGAACTGACTTCGGGTCAGTAAGAGTGGTATGACACACTCTCTTTTATTGGAACTGATTTCGGATTAGTAAGAGTGGTATGACACACTCTCTCTATTTGGAACTGATTTCAGATTAATAAGAGTGGTATGAGATACTCTATTTGGAATTGACTTTCAGTCAGTAGAGAATGGTATGGTACATTCTTGATCACTTCTTCTTCATAGTTCAGCAGAGCACTGATGGCAGAGATAGTATAGTCTAGCAGAGAGACTTCTCCCTAGTTGAGAGGGAGTGTTAAAATTGGCAACTAGGGCCAAACTCCATGTGGGTCTTCTTATTTATAGAAGCTGATATTTTTCTTGGATTCCTCTCGCCAAGAGGTGTAGGATTGATCTAAAGATCATCCGACCCCGACATGTATTCATGGAGATATGAATTTATGTGTGTTATGTGACAATTCGTCAACGTCGGCCAACAACCAAATTGCCCCCCACCCATCCTCAACGTTTTACTATAAATAGAGGTGACCTTCAAGTCATTTTCACACACACTCTTGTGATCTCTCTTCATTTCTATTTTGGGTTTTGGCGAAGGAGAGATCTAGAGGGAGTGCCCTAGGCTCTACGTTGCCCTAATGGAGAAGCTTTAATGCTGCCCTAATGAAGAAGCCTAACGCTGCCCTAGCATTCATGAAAGAAAGACCTCAATGCAGTTATGGAGGAGGCTTCTATAAGTGCAGCAAGGAGAAATTCTAACGTTGTCAAGGAAGAGATTTATATGTTGTCAAAGGAATGGATCCAATCCGCGATCTAAACGCAGTCAAGAGGCACTCATACACAACCTAATTTGGGAGCCCTAATCCGCAAATTGATGAGGCTCCTATTTTCCCTAGCTGGAGAAAATTGAGGGACTGATGTTGGCCTATCGATGCTATTAAATGACTTTAGAAAGAAGGTGTAATCAGCTATGGAAGACAAGCCCTAACCGCCGTCAAGAAAGGGCTCCTATACACAGTATATGTATGATCTAACCTTACCTTAGCCGCAGTTCTCAAGGGTGTTCTAATTTGCAGTTATGGGTGCCCCTTTCACACTGTTTAAAGGATATGTTCTCAGCTCATGAAGGCCCCAATCTATGCAGCAGTTAGACTCCCATACGCTGACAGATGCAGCCCTTATCCACTGCCAATGAAGGTCTCCTATCATTGTGTTTGTACATTGTCCAGAGAAGGCCTTTCCTCAGCAAGTATGGTTCGAATTCTCAGCTAGAAAGAGGCCCTAATATTGCAGTCAACAGAGAGGTCTCTAATCACGGTTAAAGGAAACTCTAAGCATACCAACGGAGCCCTAAATGTAGCTTGAATTAGTGAAGGAGACAGCGTTGTATCAGGATTATGTCTGGGCATGAAATAAGGGTTCATGAGACCTATTGGAAGAAGCTATTGCTATAGCCAGCTACTTTGCTAGGTTGTAAGCCATAGCAAGCAACTAAGGTTGTTCCATTGCAGTATAAATTGAGTGTAGGTGACAGCATGATGGATGCAATATAATGAAGTGCAGCATAGTGTAATGAAGTGCGACATAGTGATGATGGATGTAGTATAATTGTTAATTTTAGGTATGTTCTATGCTTAGAGCAATTTATTTCAGTTTTCACAGTTAGCTCTGTTGTCGCACAAAGTGTTTAGGCACCGCGACAACGACAAATCTCCTAGAACACGTGCACTAGGAGATTTTAATGATGGACAACTTGATGAATTTAAATGAACCTCGGTCAATTAACTTAGATGAACAGATTAAACGCTAACGTAATCAAGACATGACAACAAGATAGAAATGATTACAGACCAGTGCCTTTAATATTTGAATTTACCATCGACTAAATACAACAAGTTATCCAGAACAATTTTCCAATATGTGATGAAGAACAACAATCATGAATAATCAATATAAATGCCCAAAATTGTATCATGCAAGATATTTCAGATTTAAAATGGTTTTCATTCACTACCCAGATCTAGGATTAATTAATTTTCTCCTATCGCCAATATAAATTTTGAAACATAATCATACTTGACAAATAGAGAAATATATAAAAATGCATTTAATGACCAAATAACACTAGGTAACTTCAGATAAACAATTTAATTATTCCTTAAGAACTTAATTTAATGTGAAAAATAAGGAGAACAAATCAAAGGGTCAATTAAATAGATTTTTAATGGGCCATAGGCAACATTAAAAATACTTAATGTGAAAGTGCAAGTCCTTTAATTTATTTTATTTTTAATTCTCAAGTCACCAAAAATTTAAGATTTTTTTTTTACATGTTTAATATTTAAGATTTTTAGAAAGTTTTATGATTTTTTTAACAAAAAAAAAATGTCAAAACTAAAAAAAAACAAGAAAATATGAAAATCGAAAAATTAAAAAATAAAAATAAACAAAAGAAACAAATCAAAATCGAGTATCAAATAAATACAAAAAAATCTTTTTTTTACCCTAACACATTACATGAATAAAAGGAAAAAAATCAAAGGAGAAATCATATGTTTGTCTGTTGGGTCATGCAGATCTGGCGACAGAGGAACTCGACGGCATTTTCTTGCAAGTATGCGATAATGGAAGAGCAGTGGATTGAGGACAGGGAGGAGCGATGACAGTAAAAGGAGGACAGTTGAGTTGCAAGTCAGCGGATTTATGAAGGGACGAAGGGTTTTAGAGCAGCGAATGGAGAGTTCGATGAGCAGGAGCAAGCTTGCAGGAAACCGTGTGACGGAGATGCTGCGAACAAATGATGGCCAGTGAGAGAGAGAAGGGACTGTGATGAGGCCAGAAGATAAAGTATGAAAGGGATGGTTGAGCGAATGAGATGTGTAGGGCGCTGCAATGAAAAACACGTGAAGAATTTCGAGGGTGAAAAGGAAGGGAGTGCGTAGACAATGAAGGAAGCCGCGTTTGAGGGTTTGGTACGATGGGTAGATGGAGGAAAGGAAAAAGACAATGGGATGCTCTGGCAACGGAGGGGTTGTAGGTTGAAGGGTTGCAGAATTCATGAATGTAGGAGGAAAAACGCAGCAAGGAAAAGCTGTGGTAGAAGGGTTTCTAAAAAAAAAATTTGAAATGCACAGTGAACCCTAAAAAAAACAGGAAGTAGATCAAAGAACCAATCAGCAAAATGGTGGCCCAGAAACCCTTTAAAAACTCTCTAGAAATCTTAATTAAAATATGAATCCACTTGCTTCAGATTTAACAATGAAACCCTTAAAAAAATTCCAGATCTAAATTTAAATTTAAAACCCTGGACTATAAATGTCTTAATAAAATTCCTACAAAAAGGATGTTGATGAACCCTAGAGATCCAGATCTTACCCTCCTGGGCCTAGATCTGGACTCTAAACAGTTTTCTGCTCCGGATCTGCAGCTGAAGGACAAAAAGAAACACCCAAACGATATATACAATGACCCAAAAAAACTAAAACCCAAAAAAACCAAGTCAGAAAATTGAAATTAATCGCAGATCTATGAACATGAATGGCAGATCTATCAGATCTAAGGAGTGTGAGTCCAAATCCACTCCCAGATCTAATAATCTAAGGTTCTCAACCGTCAGATCTATCGATTTAGCACTGAAAAAATTAATTTTTTTGAATTTTAGAGGAGGCACTGAGCTCAAAACCCTTCATGCATCATACATAAAAAATATCTTATGATAAGCCCGGGATCAAATTAAGTTGGGCTCTTCAAAAAACATGGATCGAGAGTTGGTTGATTCAATCGAGAACTTCACCAAACACCCGATGATCTAAAAAATCAAGACTTTCCTGCAAAACTCAATTCGACTATCAACATAGAGTGAGAAACGATAACAAAATTCAGATAAATAGATATACCTGCTATTATATTCAAAACTTAAATTATCATTCAAACCTCAAGGACTGAGCAAGATAACTTTACTCAAATCACTCTTTAGAAAGCTATCATTAATGGCTAAAAAAAATCTATGCATGAAAATGACAATATTATAGTATTTCCACAAAGAGTAACACCAATAGAAATTAACCCCAAAGTCTTTCTTTATTGCTCATAAAAATATTACAACGGAGCTTTTCGCTTAGTACATGATCCAGAAATCAGATGAAGTCACTAACAAATGACCTCCTATTTAAAGATAAATTCTCCAACGACTAGTTCGAGTGATCTTCGTCAAAACAATCTCGACCGTTGATGAAGATCAAAATTCTTTTTAATCTCATCTGTCGAAATTTCAAATTCTTGAGGAAATTTGAATTTTTCAATTAAATGCACTTTAATTAATTTAAAAATAAAATTTTTGATTTAATTTCCTCAAAATTTTGATTTTGACTTTGACTTAACCCCATGGACGAAAGGCTTAAAATTTCGCAAAATAATTAATTTAACTTAGTCCCTTCACCTCTTAAAATTTAATTTTTAAGGGCCGACGAATTTTGCCTTTGGAGAATTTAAATTTACCTAGAACCTAGAATTAATCAAATTTCTAGCTTAGGATTTTAATTAATTTTGGCCAAAAAATTTAATTAATTAACCTATGAGGGGATAAATTATTATTTCAACCCTCAAGACACTTTACATCATGATTTTCACATTTTTTACATCTCAAGGGGGAAAACACATTTGTAAAAGACCTTCACAGACTACCCAGCTCTACGACACAAATATAATCTAGCAGATCAAGCGATTTGTAATAAAATAACCTAACCAAATAATTAGGATTATTCCCAAATCACTTTTACATAGACTCGATCTAGAACACTAGGACTCCCCTAAGATCCCAATGACAAAATCTATTCCGGCTTTGGGGTAAGGCTGGAGGAAAACTTTGCCGACCATCCGGGAATGGATAGGTGAGACAAAAACCTCCCAAAATGTAGATCATCACCAAAGAAGTAGGTTTATCTAAGTAATTACATACACGACATGGATCTGCTAAGATTATTTACATTATACACATGTAGAATGGGTTTACATTATAAGATGATGATAGCTGGACGACACGAAAGCATCGATCAGGCACTATCCCTTTTGCGAAAAAAGGGGGTGTACTGCTATGGGTTGTTGACACATAGTGGTCAACATCTAGCTCTACTTGGGGACACGAAGCTACACTAGAGGAATGTGAGAATCCAAAATTTGCATCCACGCGACACACAACATAACATAAGTAGTGTCCATCCAAAATCATCATATAATGTTAAGCACAGGAAAGATATAAGTTCTTCATTTATTAACTAGTTTAACAATATGAAAAATACAAATTTAACTACAAAATGAAATATTGAAATAACAGAGCATAAGGTTAAAAATACAATACAAAGATGCCCCATGGCATCAGATGCGTTCAATATAGTGCATAGTAAGCATTTGCCTACTTTCAGGGAAATCTGTCAGTTGTTTCTTGGATGTGCCTTGTCCAATTATGCATATGGTAGGACTTTTTCCTATCTGAAAATTAAGTTGTTCGCAACCATCTGATGCATCAAATCGCTTTCTCATTCTCTTTCTCTTGCACTTTTTTCTTTGTGGCACGCTGTATCACTCATGATGTTGAACATTCTGCTTCAAAACTCTCAAATGAAGTATGTAAGATATGTGTGACATGTCTTTCTTCATTTTGCATCTGCTCTGTCAAGAATGATGGATCAGTCGCACAAGTGTCATGAGTAATAACTTGACCTTGTTTTAATTTCTTCCTTGATCATGTCATTTTTAGTTAAATCTTCGTTAATGGAGTTAGCCTCTTTCTCGGGATATTCACAACAAGACGGGACCTGTGATTTCCTCTCTTCCAGCCTCTTATGTAATGAACCCATTTCTCTAGCATGTCTTACTATTAACTTCGCTTGATTGAGTTCAGTTTTCACGAATCTTTCTTGTAGAGTGACATGATTAGCTTACATAGCCTTTATTTGCTTCTGAATAATGGGAATCTGATTAGAATGATTAACTTCCATTATTTTTAATCTGTTTTCGATGATATGTATTCCATCGGTATTTATGACACATGGTACCTACTTTTCTTCTATGGCCAATAATCTATTCTGAAGAGATATTTGACCAACTTCCATGTCCTTTATAATTTTATCATTCTTTGCTTTCATGCCCATTAAACAGTTTTGCATATAGTTTATCTCTTTCTTATGGTTCGCTAATTGATTATTATAATCGAATCACATGATGGTCATTTCTTCATCCATAGTTAACAATTTGTTCTGAATCGAACTTATTTCTTCTTGATAACTTGCTTCCATGGTAGTCACTTGATTTGAATGATTGAATTCCATGATCGTCATCTTTTCCTCTAGGACTAATAACTTGTTTTGCATAGAATTAATTTCCCTGTCATGATTAACTTTCATGGTCTCCATTTCCTTAGCATGCTGACTCTACATGTCGGTTACGTGATTAGAGTGTTTAATTTTCATGATTTTCATCTCCGTATCACATTTTTCCAGGTGGGTGTACAAAGTTTTCATATCCTTGACGTAATCAGTTACATATTTTTCTTGATTAAGCTCCATATTCTTTACCAACTACATTAGTTCTTCTATAATTTGCTTATCATTTTCCCTTTCATTGTCAACACTGATTTGACAACTTGTCCCTGATTCCCCACTGTCATGGATTTGACTTGCAACGGTACAAGTGGATGGCACATTCTAATATGGAGAATTGTCTTGAAATCTTTCACTGACAGCTAGATACTTTACAAGATCACTCTCATTTTGTTGCAAAATGTTAGGGGTACAACGCGAGCTACCTTGATCACCATATCTATCTGTAAAAGCACTGACAATGTCTTGCAAAGAAGCGAACGAATCTTTAGGACAATTATTAAACCAATTCAAAGTATCGCCCTCTAAAGAAAAGGCAAATAGACGCATTTTGACATATTCCTGATTATACTAGGGAGAACTACAATATTTGATTATTGTTTGAGAAACCCTGCGTAGATGCTTTATAACTGAATCACCACCAAAGAACAGAGACAATTTATGAATGGCCGCCTCCGGTATATCATAAAGAAAATCAGTAAAATGACAAGGAGTAAACGAATCATCCATGATGACTTGCTTGAAGGGATAAGGAGGAACCAAATGGATGCTAGAGAGAGACTCCTACTCAAGAAAATCAAGAGATCCACGAGAAGCAAGCTTCTAGTAGAAATTCTTGTAAAAAATGAAAGAAGTGCAGTCGCCCCCTGAACATGAGTTTAGCTCTAGGATCTAAAAGGCAAACAACTGGATATAAGGGAGGGTTTCTTGTTTGAGAAATAATAAATGAAAGAAATGGAGTCACCACCCAAACAAGAAATGAACCGAAATTTCCAGGTGCTAAAAGTGCAGATGGAATGATTAATGAGATGACAAAAGGTAAGGCAATGAAAGGATCAAATGACGCCAGGAAATGTTGTGTCACTTGATAAGCTAATGAATGGCGGAAAAGATGAGATGATTAAAACGATGTCGAAGAAACCAAGGACAGAAAAAATTCTATCCCCAGCAAAGGTGCCAAAAAATGTTGGCGTTGCCGACTAAAATGAGAGATGAGAAAGATGAAAGATGAATGTCGTAAAGCCAAGGCCCAATAAATCGGTCTCCGGCAATGGCGCCAAAAAATGTTGTCGTTGCTAGCTCAAATGAAAAGATGAGAAATGAGAAGAATGATGACGAAATGTCATTGAAACACCGAGAATAAAATATCCCCGGCAACGGTGCCAGAAATGTTGTCGCACAAAGTGTTTAGGCACCGCGACAACGCTCAGAGTAAAGGTTGTCACTCTTGATCCTTACTCATTCCGTTTAGACTATCTCCTAGGCAAACCAAGGGGGATAGTCCCTAAGGTAAATGGATGAGAAATCTTGTGGAACATGGGCTCTAGGAGATTTTAATGTTGGACAACTTAATGAATTTAAATGAACCTTGGTCAATTAACTTAAATGAATAGATTAAACGCTAATGTAATCAAGACATGACCACAAGACAAAAATGATTACAGACTAGTTCCTTTAATCTTTGAATTTACAAGTTATCCAAGAACAATTTTCCAATATGTGACAAATAATGACAATCATGAATAATCAATATAAACGCCCAAATCTATATCACGCAAGATATTCCAGATTTAAAATGACTTTCATTTACTGCCCAGATCTAGGATTAATTAATTTTCTCTTATCGCCAATATAAATTTTGAAACATTAATCATACTTGACAAATAGAGAAATATATAAAAATGCATTTAATGACCAAATAACACTAAGGAACTTCAGACAAACATTTTAATTATTCCTTAGAAACTTAATTTAATGTGAAAAATAACGAGAACAAATCAAAGGGTCAATAAAATAGATTTTTAATGGGCCATACGCCACATTAAAAATACTTAATGTGAAAGCGCAAGTCCTTTAATTTATTTTATTTTTAATTCTCAAGTCACCAAAAATTTAAGATTTTTTTTAGATTTTTTATATTTAAGATTTTTAGAAATTCTTATGATTTTTTTTAATAAAATCAAAATAAAAGTAAAAAAAATCAAAATCAAAACTAGAGAAACAAGAAAATATGAAAATCGAAAAATTAAAAAATTAAAATAAACAAAAGAAACAAATCAAAATCGAATATCAAATAAATACACAAAATTCTTTTTTTAACCCTAACACATTACACGAACAAAAGGAAAAAAAAAATCGAAGGAGAAATTGTATGTTTGTCTGCTGGGTCATGTAGGTCTGGCAGCAGAGGAACTCGACAATATTTCCTTGCAGGTATGCGGTAATGGAAGACCAGCAGATTGAGGACAGGACAAGGAGGAGCGATGACAGTGGAAGGAGGACAGCTGAGTTGCAGGTCCGCGGATTTATGCAAGGACAGAGGATTTTAGAGCAGCGAATGGAGAGTTCAATGAGCGGGAGCAAGCTTGCAGGAAACTGCGTGAGGGAGACGCTGCAGACAAATGATGGCCAGCGAGAGAGAGAAGGGACTGTGATGAGGGCAGAAGATAGAGTGAGAAAGGGACAGCTGAGCTTATGAGATGTGTAGGGTGCTGCAATGAAAAACACGTCAAGAATTTCGAGGGTGAAAAGAAAGGGAGTGGGTAGACAATGAAGGAAGCCTCGTTTGAGGGTTTGCTACGATGGGTAAATAGAGGAAAGGAAAAACGACAATGGGATGCTTTGGCAACGAAGGGGTTGTAGGTTGGAGGGCTGCAGATTTCATCAATGCAGGAGGAAAAAAGCAGCAAGGAAAAGCTACAGTAGAAGGGTTTCTAAAAAAAAAACCGAAATGCACAGTGAACCCTAAAAAAACTAGGCAGTAAATCAAAGAACCAATTAGCAAAATGGTGGCCTAGAAACCCTTTAAAAACTCTCCAAAAATCTTAATTAAAATATGAATCCACTTGCTTTAGATTTAATAGTGAAACCCTTAAAAAAATTCCAAATCTGAATTTAAATTTAAAACCTTGGACTGCAAAATGTCTAAATAAAATCCCTACAAAAATGATGTTGATGAACCCCAAAGATCTAGATCTTACCCTCCAGGGCCTAGATCTAGACTCTGCACAGTTTTTTGCTTCAGATCTACAGCTGCAGGACAACAAGAAACACCCAAACGATATATACAATGACCCAAAAAAAACTAAAACCCAAAAAACCCAAGTTAGATAATTGAAAATAATCACGGATCTATGTACACGAATGGCATATCTATCAGGGCTAAGCAGTGTGAGTCCAACTCCGCTCCCAGATCTGATAATCTAAGGCTCTCAACAGCCAGATCTATCGATTAGCACTGAAAAAATTAAATTTTATGAATTTTCAAGGAGGTACTAAGCTCAAAACCCTTCATGCATCACCCATAAAAAATATCTTATGATAAGCCCAGGATCAAATTAAGTTGGGCTCTTCAGAAAATGCGGATCAGGAGTTGGTTGGTTCAACCGAGAACTTCCCCGAACGCCCGATAGTCTAAAAAATCAAGACTTTCCTACAAAACTCAATTCAACCATCAACATAAAGCGAGAAAACGATAATAAAATTCAGATAAATAGAGATACATGTTATTATATTCAAAACTTAAATTATCATTCAAACCCCAGCGACTGAGCAAGATACCTGTACTCAAATCACTCTTCAGAAAGCTATCATCAATGGCTAAAAAGAAATCTATGCATTAAAATGACACATCTTGCAGTATTTCCACAAAAAGTAACACCAGAAGAAATTAACCCCAAAGTCTTTCTTTATTGCTCATAAAAATATTACAAAAGAGCTTTTCGCTTAGTACACAATCCAGAGATCGGATGAACTCACTGACAAATGACCTATTTAAAGGTAAATCCTTCAATGGCTAGTTCAAGTAATCCTCGTCAAAGCAACTTCAACTGTTGATGAGAATCAAAATTCCTTTTAATCTCATCCGTAGAAATTTCAAATTCTTGAGGAAATTCGACTTTTTCAATTAAATGTACTTTAATTAATTCAAAAATTAAATTTCTGAATTAATTTCCTCAAAATTTTGACTTTGACTAAAACCCTAGGGACCAAAGGCTTAAAATTTAGCAAAATAATTAATTTACCTTAGTCCTTGGACCTTTTAAAATTTAATTTTTAAGGACCGACGAATTTTGCTTTTAGAGAATTTAAATTTACCTAGGACCTAGAATTAAACAAATTTCTAGCTTAGGATTTTAATTAATTTTGGCCAGAAAATTTAATTAATTAACCTATGAGGGGATAAATTATTTTTCCAACCCTCAAGACACTTTACATCATGATTTTCAAATTTTTTACATCTCAAGGGGAAAACCTATTTGCAAAATACCCTCACAGACTACCCAGTTCTACGACACAAATATAATCTAGCACATCAAGCAATTTGTACTAAAATAACCTAACCAAATAGTTAGGATTATTCCCAAATCATTTTTACATAGACTCGATCTAGAACACTAAGACCCCCCTAAGATCCCAATGACAAAATCCATTCCGACGTTGGGGTAAGGCTAAAGGAAAACTCTATTGACCATCCGAGGATGGATCGGTGAGACAAAAAACCTCCTAGAATGTAGATCATCATTAGAGAAGTAGGTTTACCTAGGTAATTACATACATGACATGAATTTGTTGAGATTATTTACATCATGTACGTGCAGAATGGGTTTACATTATAAGATGATGATCAAGTTGATGATGATAGCTAGACAACACGAACACATCGATTAGGCACTATCCCTTTACAAAAAAAGGGAGTGTACTGCTATGGGTTGTTGACACATAGTGGTCAACAAGCTCAATATCTTTTCCAGATTAGCAATCACATTAGCATAATAGTAAATTGCAGATAGAACATAAACATAAATCGCAAAAGACAAGCCAAGACAAAAAGACACAAGATGTGATGCTAACCAAGGACAAACCCTGATGTGGGGAAACCCTTGATCAATTCTTCTTATATGTTCTTCAATAGTTCAGCAGAAAAAGAGAGAGATAGTACATATACAACAAAAGCCAACACTTTGACTTATCTAAATAAGAGCATAGATCATCTCTATGTAGATAATACATGAGGAAGTTGAACTCAGTTGAAGACATGCTACTTCAACTGATTGTCCCAGGTGACTCCATCACCATGCTACACCAATCATTGTGTTGCTCCTCATCATCATGTTGCACCTCACTGTGTTGCACCATGTTGCACCCATCACTATGCTGCATCTCAACATGCTTCACTAATCATGATTGTACCCATCATTGCACTGCATCTTGTACTTGTTGTCCCATGTGCCATTGTTGCACTGTGTTGTCAAACTGCTTGTCTCGATGTTCATACATGTTGTCCCAATGTTTAGCACTATTGTGCCTTGCTATCACACATGTTGTCCCAATGTTCACACATGATGTCCCAATGTTTAGCACTATTGTACCTTGTTGTCACACATGTTGTCCCAATGTTCAGCACATGCTATCCCAATGTTTACACATGCTGACCCAATGTTTAGCAATGGTGTACCTTGTTGTCACACATGTTGCCCCAATGTTCAACACATGTTGTCCTAATGTTTACACATGTTGCCCCAATGTTTAGCACTGTTGCACCTTGTTGTCACACATGTTGTCCCAATGTTTAGCACTATTGTACGTATGATTTCATATTGTCCCACTAACCTGCAACAACCCAACAATCATGCCCAAAGCATACCTTGAACACGGCTGCCTCCTCATGCTGCTATTCTAGGCATATGGCAGCCCCTAACACTTCCATACTAGCTTGTTTAGGAGTGGCTAGGCCTATGGCTTACCACAGACCTTTGTTGCACACACACCAAGTACCTAAAATGCATGTTACATCTCACTGTTCTAGGGTCCTTTGACTACTGCAATTCGGGACTAATTAGGGTACTCAAACATAGTCCCTAACAACCCTTCAATCTGCCCAGAAGTGCCCTCCTTTATTGCGACTACCCTTCTAGGAGGGGAGGAGACCCTACGCTGCAATTTCTGGGCAATCTAGCCCTCACCAACAACTTTGGCCTTCCTCCTTTTGTTGCGGCCAAACAGTCCCTGAATTCTTCGTTGGCTTTGCCTCTCTTGCTGTGGCCCAAAACAAACCTCTTCTCCTTTCCAACGAGCTGCTCTCCTTGATTAGAGATTTCATCTCGGACGTTGAAGACTCAACAGAAAAAGTATAAGGGAGGCTTGAGGGTCAGTTGGACACACACCAAATTGACCAGTCAGTTCAATTTTCTAGAGCAGGGCTTGCTGAGAGAAATCGAACCAGTGATCAGAGTTGCAGTGAGGGACAATGAGTGCATAGCAGAGAGGCAGAGATAGTACAGCGCAGAGGCAGAGAAGGCTACATAGAGCCAGCAGGAGCCACGCAAAGGTCCAGAGATCCTGCATAGAGCATCAAGAGGCTAACGCAGAGGGTTCTAGGCTGACACAGAGCCTCAGAGAGGCGTTGGAGGGATTTTTGTGGAGCAAACTTGTCGAATATCTGCTTCCGAATACAGGGTTACTGCCAGATAGATTTCTCTGTCGGGTGAGCCAGTTTGGCACCCAGTTGTACTCAAAAAATCCGCTTAATAATAAAACCCTTAGAACTGTTGCACTGGTTTTCCCAAGTGGGTTTTTTTGAGGATTATTGTCCAAAAATAACAATGTCCCTAGTGTGTTTGTCTATTCTTCCAGTTGTTGATCTGTAAATGGTTAAGACTGCATTTGTGTTTATTTCAGTGTTTATAGGGTTAAATAACTTGTTAAGTAATTAAACAAGTAGGTGAAATAAACCAAATAGTGCAGGAAGAATTTCTAAAGGGTTAGACTTAGAAATTCCAACATGATATTCTCATCATACGTTAGGGCTTACCTTGTCATCCAATATTACGACTAAAACATAACATTGAAACAAAACACCATACATACCTTGTAGTATTTAGATACCTGTGTATCATTTTATTTAACATTGGCACTGAGAGCACTTTGTCAACTTCCTTGTCATGGGCAACTATAGCTCCTCTTCTTGCACTAGTCATATTTTCCTGCATCTTAGATGATCCTCAAGAAGGATCCACTTATCACATCTCATCGAGAGGTTAGAAGTATCAAATACTCAAATATACATGCAGGAAGCATAACCAATGATCAAATCAATAAATATAAACGAAAGTAAAGACGTAAAAAAGTAACATAAATCGAAAAGTACTTATCTTTTAATGAGAGGAGATTAACTCCCTCTTGAACTAGCCTTCAAGAGTCGTGACTATCCATTGTTCATATAACACTTGTTGCCTTCAATATATATTCATCAACTCAATAACAAAGGCCGAATTGAGACTATCACATCTAGGGCTTCACAAGAGCTTTGAACATCTTCACATTGATCATGCAAAGGTTTCTAGATTGCATATCTCAAATCTTTGTCATAAACCAAGGTTTCTTCCAAACCCTAACCTCACAGTATCCATCAAACCCTAATAACCAAATTGCCTAGGGTTTCCTTCAAATCCTAGAATTATTTTAGGTCTCCTCCATCCTCTCTTGCATCCTTCAAAGGTGTCGTCATAAAGTTGATCTTCAATAACTTTTCTTCAGCTCAGCTCTGATTCCATGTTAATTTTTCTTAGGGCTACATTGTTTTTTGTTTTGATAATTGCATTCCCTCATTTACATTCAAATTTACATCATAATTCAACAACATATGCAACAATCTAGAAAGAACAATATCATCATCAATGCAAGGGAATATAAAGGAACAATAGAAGAAAAACATTTACACATAGAGACACCAGGATTGATTGGAGACCAGGGCAAAACCCACTACGAGGAAAACCCTTTCAAATTCTTCTTATTAGATTGTCATTGAATGATACAATAAAAGAGAGTACAATGATCGATATCTTCATCCATAGCAAAATTAACTAAACGACATCCATGAAATGAACCCAACAATGCTCATACTCAATACCTTAATTCAGAAGCCTGTGATGCACTATCACTATCTATGGTCAACTGTCGAACACTGCGGTCAATGAGCGAAAACTTCAAACAACTGGAAAACCAAATCCTATACTCCAGTCACATGGAGACAGTGTCATGCATGCGACTGAAACCCTCCAGTCGCATGCATAGGCTTGCATGCCAGCGACTACAGTCAAAACTTCCCTTTGACAACTTTGCGGCTGTGACCCAAAACCCTAGAAACACACGCAAGCATCAGACCCTATAATCTGGGACTTGTGCCAACCAATCTTTGTGAACTTGCCTCAAATCTGTGTGAAACAAACCAAAGAAGAGAATAGAAGAATATCTCATGATGATAACCAAATGAGGTTGAGTTCACTTGTAATTTATAGCCTTCCAAGGGTGTCCAATTTGCTTTAGGGCCGACCTGATCAAATATGCACATGCGGGCTTTTAATTCAAAAATACACTTTCCCTTGTCCAAATTGAGCGTTTCAATAGTCAAAATCGATCCTCTTGAAAAGAGGAATCTCGTCCCATGGTTGGAATTTGTCATTGAGCTGCCAAATTAACAAGAGAAGCATGCACCAGATGAAGAAAAACCTGTGAAATGGCTCCTCAAATGCCCTGAACAAACACCCAATTTTCTCTCCTAGGGTGACACTCAAAGTTCACTGAAGGTAAAGCTGGAATTTCCGCCTAGAAATCCCTTGTGCTACACAGCATGGGTTGTCTTGGCTAGGCAACTCAAAAAAACTAATGTTGAATTGTAAAATGACCAAAAGATGTCAAAAGGAGGCTCTCTTCTATTTATAATTGTTGCTCCCTTTCCTCCTTGTGGCCCCCACTAATTCGAACTCCTTTTTTTGCCTCCTCCCTTGGTTCGATTTCCTAAGGGGTTTGAATTCCCCTTTTTGGGTGGCCCCCACATAATTTAATTTTTCTTTCTCTAATTTTTGCAACCTCCTTTTTCTCCAAAAATTAAGTGGGGCCTCCATAACCCACCTTTCCTAAGTTTTATATGCCAAAAATATTTCTCAACACCAAAATTGCAGAAGTGACGATTTCACTTGGAAAATTATTTATTGGGGACATGACATGATGTCACTATTGTTCATGGTTGCATGTTATCACTTGGCAATAATTTCATGATTGTAATTTGTGATGGTGCATCTTAAATTAAGGCCCACACTTATTCTTGGACAATCAAAAATCTGTTTTGGACTAATTATAGCACATTACTACATGTCCTAATTATATCTTCTCCACGATATGCTTTTTCCCTCTGATCTTGACTCTATCGCCTTGTTGACCACTGTAGTGGCACTTGATGACTATATGAAGACTCCATGTCCAAGAATGATCCAGAGGACACTTGTACCATCAGATATCATCAGTCAACAGAGTTTTTTAACTCTATTTCTATCTTCTCATCATCTTTCTTGTACCCAGATTCCACACCCTGTGAGGAATTGTAACAAGTGATACTAGTAATGATGCGTTTTTGAGTCTGCAACAGTCCTAGCATGTTGGCAATTGATCAACAAACAAGTACACCTTGGAGTGTTTTTTTCATTTAGTTAACTATCCCTTCTTTTTTAGAGGTAGATAATTTTCTAGGTTTTTTCACTCACGTTTTACCTCAAAGCCTAGGCGACGCTTTGAAGGTTGAACCCCTAACACATCTTAGTGTCTAGAGTCAACGTATATTACCATACTAGATCACACAAAAAAAACCTGGAATTTGGTTAGGTCTAGGTAGTTATTTTTTAATTTTTTAGTTTTTCCGCACTGCAGAAATTGCAATAAAATTTGTATTTGTAATGTAATAAATGATGTCTAGAGAAATTGTATTGGGTACGAGTAATGAAATTTGCACCTCTCACCTTAACTTTCTACTATGACACACTTTGATGAGTTACAAATGTGTTTTGAACCCTCAAAACCCACTTTTCTTAAGTTTAGTGGGAAATCTGGCAATTAATTAAGCCATAAATTAAATAAATGGAGAAAAATAAATATCCACACATGCTAAATGTTGCGGAAATGAGGTGGAAAATTATGGGGGAGTTAAAGTGAAGTCCCAAGATGATGTGGACTCCTAAAATCTAGGAAAAGACGTGCTCAAATAAAATCAAATTTATGGCATTAAAGGAGAAAGTTGCTTACTTGGAAATTCGAATTTGTGAAGTTAATGCACATTTGAGAGGATCTGGGAGAATATTTGGTGGAGATTTTTGTGGTAAATTGTCCCCACATGGGTTACCACCCATATACACTTGTCATTCTATCATAAAATTCGAATTTGGCACATAAGTGAAGAAGAAAATGATGTCCACTTGCCAGAATTCAATTTTTACACTTGGCATTGGAGCTCCATTCAACAAATTCGAATTTCTCTTTGGGATTGTCACTTCGTGCCACTTGTTTAATCACTTCTACAATGGGATTGGCTCCAATTCCATTTGTCATTATCATTCTTCATTGGGATTTGCTCCCAACTCTTTATATAATAAAGCCATGGGCTTTCATATTGTATCATGTAATAAGCTATTAGGATTGAGGAAACTCTGTCATTTTGTACTTGCATACTTTCTTAATATAATCAAGACTTTGGGGCTATCCGATTGGTGTTCTCTTGGCGTTATGAGCTGATTTCCTTTCATACCACTGTTATTGTGTTTAATTTCTTTCGCATGTTGAATTAATATTAGTTTATGCTTGTCATCTTGCTTGGATTAATGTGTGCAAGTTATCTTGCACATATCATTGATTTAGAGTAGTATTCTAGGGATAAGCTTGTCAATTCATTTTAGGAGGAATGTTTAGTTTATCTTATTCATTATATTGCTCTAATATTGTACAAACTAATACATGTTCAAGTGTGTAGGAAACATCTTTTGTATTCAGTGTAGGAATCCATCTGGAAGTGGGAGAAATCTCAATTAAATCAACTCACTCCTAGAGTCACAACGATCCAAGACTCTGCCATTTTTTCGCTCCAACTTTTCCATCCAATGAAGAGAAAAATGGAGTTTTTCTTAGTCTATAGCTACTTGATCATCCATTTAAAATTTAAAATACTTCTTTGGTTCTAGTTCTTTCAAAGTTATATCTCCTATTCAAAAGCCATTTTTAAAGCTAGGCAAGTATGGGGGGTTCACTTCCATTACTTGAGCTAGTACTTTGTAAATTAAATTCTAAGTTTAGTTTTGGTTTCTTTTTCCTAATTTTATACTTACAATTGGCATTTTTTTTTGTGTTTTGCAGCCCATAGGCTTGACCATTGGGCAGCAAGGAGCTTGAGGAGAAGCTTTGGAAAACTACTCACTCATGTGTCTGCTAAACCCCCTCACAATGTCCAAAGACTGATTTCTAGGGAGGCCATAAGCACTTGGGAGAGAGTTGCAAACTCATCTAGGGCATGGGCCTTTTAAGCCTTGTGAATCGCTTTTGGAGAGTTCTTTTTCATTTTCAAGTTTGTTGTTGTTATATTTTTGGGGAGAGAGTCTAGCTTTGCTAGTGTCACATCTTTGTAAAGATCTCTCTCGTATTGTGGGCTTCCCTCTTAGAGACATTTTTACCCACTTTAAGCGATAATAAAAGATAATAAAAAATTGTTGGAGGTAGCTTGGATTTTTCCCATGGCATCCCCCTTCCTCATTTAGAGGAGGGATTCTTGTGGGTGACCTAATCTTGTTTTTAGTTTTTTTCTTAGCTTTCTAGCTTTTAAATTTCATATTGTGCATGCTTAAAATCCATAAATTTCACTCCACATGAAAATTGTTAATAATCTTGTATTTAAATTCCCGCATGCATACACTCTCAAGTTTTGCAAACTATTTCTCTTTGAAGTATTTGCATAAAGCATTAGTTTAATTTGGGGAATTAACACAATTTGAACTTCATCTAGGCATTTTAGTATAGGAAGGCCCCAAGCCTCATTAAAACTTACCTCCAACTTAAGTTGGTTGAATACACTTTTAAATACCCTCTACCTCTATTGACTCCCCATTGTGAGATCCAAACATTTGGGCGAGGATGAGATCTGAGGACTAGAGTTCAATTGTCACTTTGCCTTAGCACTAATTAATAAAATAAACCAAGAACTCATTCCATCATATTTGCTTTGTTTACAAAGTTCTTAAATTTCTTGCTATCTTGATGGTTTAAAGTCTCACATGCAAATCTTATTTCAAGAGGCACTTTGAATGCAAGCATTGTAATTCCTTTTAAATTTTGCAACAAGTTTAATTTTCTTGTACTTGGAAATTGACTCGTCTTTTGGTTTAATTGCATACTGTCATGAATGGTTGATTTCACTTTCAAGTACTATTATTTTGGGTTGCAAACTTAATTGCATGTTGTCATCTTCGTCTAACATTTGAGTTCTTTTTATATCTTTTTGAGTAAGATAGTTTCCATGCTTTGATTTGTAGATTTATTCATCTTGAAAGCATTTATAATATCTTGTGCTAACAATTTATTATTTCACTTTTCAGGGTTATTTTGGTTTTCCATTTGAAAGAATTTCACTTCATTTTAAGCAAAATACAATTTCATTTCTTAAAGAGAAAAACTTTGAGCATTGATTGTTTATGTATTTCATGCTTATCTTATGTATTGATGGTTATCGTTCATATCAATTTTTGCTTATAAATCTTAGTGAAATAGTATGTTTAACAGTAACAACTCTCCTAGAAACTCACATCTCTTAACTTAACTTTTCATTATGGACCACCCCCCTTAGCTAACCTAGGAGATAGCTCAAACAAAGACAGCCGGGATTAGTGTGACAGCCCCTTCTCTGAGTTCCCTACCACCAACCACACCTTGTGGGTTTAAAGGCTTTTCTCACTAACTTGTAGGTAGGTGTAGGCCGCAGGTGATAACGAGCCTAATGGACAAACACTGGTTTTGATAATCCACAATCACTTTCTTTCTTAAATCTAAAAGTATCATATTCTACAAATCTAATTAGTATATCAAGCTTTGCAAGGACAGATTTATAGGCTTATTAGGGAATCCCCTCTTCTACCAAAGAATACTTAGCCTAAAATAGGGAGGATGATCATCAAGGTGACAGTAGGTGGAGTCCTCAAATTTCCCTAGGGTTTATGCTTGGTGATTGGACTTATCGTTTAGGTGGATCTTGGTAGTAACATCTATAACAGTTGAATAGAAGATGGGTAGATTGAGATCTTGAGACCAAGCGGCTTTGGAGATTTCAAAGCACCTTGAATTTAATTTCTCCATATGCTAGAGTTTTTGCAATGATGCAAAATGAAGGAAAAAGTGGTGCAACCATTTATCTTTCCCACAAACTCTCTACATCATCTTCAAGTTGAGGCTTAGACTCCTTGCATTTGTTGCTCTATCATGATGACTATTCCATAGTGATGGCAAGTATCCATGCCTTTAACGATACTTCCAAAAGGAATGCTTTTGGTAGTGGATCACGAATGAATTCCTAAGGCAAATTAGTTGGACAGCAGAGATTTTAATAATAAGGAGATGCCTAAGGTCAAGGAAGGCATGATACCATATAAATAGTGCAAACATGAGAGAGAGGCTTGGTATAATCTCAAGCTAAGTTTAGGGTTATGTGACCCTAAATTCCTTAGGCCTCCAATTCATGTGGTCAAACATTATAAAGGGTGAAAAGAATGTCTTAGAAATACAAGATAGAGCCATGCTCTTAATCCAATCAATTTCTCTTTTGATTATAAGCCAGGCCTATTCCAGTTATAACCAAAGCAACTCTCTCAAACTACCAACTTCTAGTGTTTGACATTACATGAGGAGATCATAAGCCACGCATGCTTGAACCCCATTACTTAATGTTTCACATTTGCAAAACACCGACTTTATCTAAATATCCATAAGATCTATAATTTAATCCTAGTACAAATATTGAAACAAATTAGATTAGTGTTATCATATTATAACATAGATATTAACTTTCTTCCATGACTTCAAGAGACAACTAGTAGCTTTGGGAAAGGAAAAAGTACCACCAAAGAGTTAAAAAGATTAAGTAAGAAGTTCCCATATAACCCCAGAGACAAACAGCTCCAAAGCTATGTATCCTATCTCAAACACCTTATCAAAGTTATCGAGGCTAAACAAGCTAAAGGAGTCCCTAGATCAATGTGTGCTTACTTTGGATCAACATAGAAAAAAATCCTTCTAAGGATTCCTTTTGGTTGTTGGCCACTAAGAAAATGAATAAAAGGTGGGGAGCACACTGATGAAAACTGTGACTAGGTTCAGTCTTCATAATGACATGTAATTGTGACTTTTGTGAATGATGTAATAAAGAAAATAAAATTATTTTTAAGCCTTGCTTCATGGGTTTCATGAGCAAGTGATTTTATTTTAGATGGCTCCCATTGAGAGCCTTAAGATTTGTTATTAAGGTCAAAGAATTAATGCCATGTATGAAGAGTCTTCTTGAGCATATGTAAAATGTATATGAGTCAATCTAGTGTCTAGAAAGCCCTCCAAAAGACAAGCATAGTCCTCTTGACTTAATGTCGGCTTGCAATATGAAGAAAATAAATCATGTCAGCTCACCTAAGTGTCACACCATTCAAACGGTCATGTCGGCTTGAGTACATGGACAAACTACAATATATACACAGCGAGACTCTTTACATTAGAACACAAAAATTTGGATCTGTCTCTGAGATTTCGCATAACAATTACAATCAAAAGTTCGGTGATTATGGATAGGTAACAGAAGACAGAAGTTTGAATTCTCTGAAGTTCCGGTGATGAACAACAATAAGAACTTCACAGATCTCTCTGTGGTCTCAGATGGGTAGCAGCAAAATGAAGCTCGGATGTCTCTCTCTCTGAGATTTCGGATAGATGGAACAGTAAGTAATTCGAATACCTCCATTCAGGTGGCCTAGTGCAGCGACACCATCTCAATGTTGAGGAGAGTCCACTATCCGGAAGATAAGAAGACTATGTTTTGAATCAAGTCCAGTTTAGAAACTTCAATCCTATCACAGGAAGAAGGATTCAGTGCTAACCCTGCTCAAGCCACAATTTCAATGATGTTGCAATTCGGACATGCTTATAGTACAGTGATATTACAATGATGGATCTTCGATTGCTATCTCAGTGAAGGTATCTAGTGACGTAGCCTGAGCAGTGGAATAAGATTCTAGAAGACAGAAGCAGAAGAGGACTCATGTCTTGATCATGGAGTGGCTAATAGGTCAAGAGTCTCGGTCTTGGCATTTGTCAATTGGAATCTCTAGAAGAAGAATTTGTACGGGTTTTCCTCTTAAAGAGTGAGAGGTTTTGGCCCTGGCTCATAGCTTACATGTTGTGTCTCTTGTTTATTTATGTTCTTGCATTGGTTACTGTTTGATGAAGAAGAACACTAAGAATCTAACATAAAAGAAGTTCCTAACCTAATCATGTAAAAAGAATTCACAATCAGTCACCAAAGAAGAGAAATCATCTAATACTAATGCCCTAGATTTCTCAACACACACACCCTCGCTTCTCAAGCTCAATGGGTGGGAGGCTAGCTTAGGACACATTTGCCTGCCTCGATTTTGGTAAGCATGTAGAAACATTTCCCTGGTGTAGGGAGTCTGCTTCCCAAAAAAGGGGGTGTCTCCGTGTTCCCCCTTGAAAAGTGGGGCATTTGGGCCAACCTTCACCCTTCCACACCCCAACACACCCCACCGCCCCCCAATCTCGATTATTTGTTTAACAACCCTTTAAGACAAAACAAATGTAGGCCACCTTTGAGAAGTTTGTGACCTTGGTAATTAATGGAAATATTAAATTCTTATAATAAAAGTTGACATTCTTGAAATTTCTAAGTATTACCATAGAATTTTATCTGTATTCTCTAGTTTATTTCGCCTACTTGTTTAATTACTAACAAGTTATTTATCCATATTAATACTGAAATAAATACAATACAGTCTCAACCATCTACAGGTCATCAGTTGAAAAAAATGAACAAACACACAAGGGACACTGTTATTTTTAGACAATCGTCCTCGGAAAAAAACACAACTTGGGAAAACTAGTGCAGCAATTCTGAGGTTATATTATTATGCAGTCTTTTTGAGTACAATTGGGTGCCAAACTGGCTCACCCAATAGAGAAAATAATCTGGCAGTAATACCTCTAGATTCAGAAGCAAATATTCTAAAAACTTGCCCCACGAAACCCTCTCCAGCACAATTTGAAGCAAAGTTGTGGGGGAGCGCCCCCCCCCTTTGAACCCGCTCCCAATCCGCACTCCGGGCGGGAGCGGGTCGGGAGCGTGCTCCCGACAAAAAAATTTCCGCTCCTTGCCAATTTCGGGAGCGTCGCTCCCAGAGCGAAAACTACAGCCCGGGAGCAATCGCTCCCAGCCTTTAAATTTTTGCTTCGGGAGCTAATCGGGCGGCGCCAGGAGCAACCGGTGGAAAAAAAATCTGCGGACGCCAAAAAAAATCAAATTTATAAAAATAAAATAAAAAATAAATAAAA
>APFE030714430.1:33315-77390 GCA_000404065.3 Pinus taeda
GAGGAGCTGGAGGAGGGTGAACATGACTCTCAAAAAACTAAACAAGACCAAACCCCATTGCGGAAATATGTTAACAGGGCTGAAACAGGGAGAGGGGGTGGAACCACTAAATTTCATTGCCCCCATTGCAACAATAATTACACAGGTTCATACACCCGTGCCAGAAGACATCTCTACGGGAAAAGGCCATGGGATGGAGACAAACAAATGGGAATCAAAACTTGTCCAGTAGTGTCAGCAGCGGATAGAGCCAAATACATAAGGGAAGAGGAGGAAGCCCAATACAAATCAAAAAAATCAAGGGGTTTTTTTGAACCAAGCTCACAACCACAAGAACAAAGAACTCCTTCAACATCCTCCCAAGGCAGTGGATATGTAGGGTCATCATCTTTAAGGCGTAGAACCATATCAGAGTTCCTTGATGAGGGGTGTAGGAATGATTTGGATTCAAAGGTTTACAGGTTTCTCTATGCATGTGGATTACCATTCAATGTTCTTCGCTCACCTTATTGGCACGAAATGGTTTCTGCCATAAATGATGCCCCTAAAGGATACAAGAGCCCTGGGTATGACAAGGCAAGAACCGTTGGACTTGATCATGAAAAAGCAAAAATATCACTTTCTTTGAATAGAATGACAAGTTCTTGGACTAACCATGGGGTGTCCATTGTATCTGATGGATGGACAAATGTAAAAGGCAAGCCATAGATAGATGTTCTTGTTGTGTCGGTTAGTGGTGCCATCTTTCTTTCAGCGTATGATTACTCAGACAAGTTCAAGACTGACATCAACATCGCAGAACCATTACTTGAAACAATTGAGCGTATTGGACCATACAATGTCATCCAAGTCATCATTGATAATGCTCCTAATTGTAAGGCAGCTAGAGCAATTATTGAGGATAAATACCCCAACATATTTTGGTCTGGGTGTTTGGTTCACACAATGAACCTTTTGATGCATGATATTGTTAAGAACGAAAACAAACAATACAAATGGATTGGTGATTTGTACAAGGCAGGCAAAGAAATGATAACATTTATTACAAAGCATAGCAATACCCATGGCCTTTTCCGCAGTCACTCAAGATTGAAGTTGTTGAAGATTGCGAGACCAGATTTGGTAGCTATTACCTCACCTTCAGGCCCCTTTTGAAGGTAAGAGAGTCATTGGCTGGCATGGTATCAAGTCCACATTGGCAGGTATTAAAGGAAAGGGCTATAAATGCAGCTAACAACCGAGGTTTTGAATTGGTGGAGGAGGCCACTCTTGATGGTCAGTTTTGGACAAGTGTGAGGCATGTATTGGATTTCACCAAGCCCATTTATCACATGATTCGGTTTGCAGATACAGACAAACCAGTGATTGGCGAGGTGTATGAGCAGATGGATACCATGTTGGGGCAAATAAAAGATATTGTTCATAATAGAGATCCCGACTTGTACAAACTGATTCACGATTGTGTGTGTGAACGGTGGAATAGACTTAATCTTCCACTACATTGCTTGGCGTATATCCTTACGCCAAAATACTACTCTACATCTTGGTTGGGCCAACCTGCACCAGGGGGTGGGATTAGGACCAAACCTCATTTAGATCCAGAGGTAACTAGTGGATATTTGCAAGCATTAGAAAAGTTGATACTTGACAGGGAGGAATGTGCAGCTGTGCGCCTTGAAATAGGCAAATACTTCAATGGCACTGGTTTGTTTGGTAACTTCCATGCAATGGAAGACAGAGATAGATTTGATTCTCTCACATGGTGGGAAACATATGGCGGCCAGAGACTTTTGCCAAAATTGGCAAAAATAGTTCTTTCACAGGTTGTAAATACTTCTTCTGCAGAGAGGTGTTGGAGCACCTACAGCTACATACATAATGTGAAAAGAAACAGATTCAATGAAAATCGAGTAGAAAGCTTGGTTTATGTGCACTACAACTTGAGGTTGTTGAGTCATTACTGTGATCGGGCTTATGAGGATCCCACATAAAATATTTGGGACAATCACCTAGAGGATGACAATTTGGAGGATGGCATTGTACATCTTGAAGAACTGGAAGAGGAACTTATAAGGGATGAAAATGAAGCAGCTGCAGCAGCCATGCCACCTCCACCTCCACCATCTACTGGTAGCAATGCTTGAGTTCAGAGTCTTGTTCCTTTACTGTCGCCACCTCCATCTACACCCTCACGTGGAGGGCATATGCCTTCTAGTTTTGGTCGTCGGTCTGTGCGGGAGACTCCTAGAAGACCACCACGACCTGCTTATACTCCTGGAGACTCTCGTAGCAAGGGCCATATGTAGATTTACAGTTTACTTGTCTTTTCTAGTTTCTATTAGACTTTAGTTTTCATAATTGTTGAGTTTTGAGTCCTTGACTCTTGACTCTTTCATATCATAATGATATTTTTTGTAAACAATATATGACTCTGACAATGAAAGTTTGAAGTTTGAAGTTGGCAATTATAACTCATTGGTAATGATTGTGAATTATGAATATGATGCTTCGTGAAAGACTAAAGTTGTTTCATTTCATTTCATTATTCATGTTTCATTTTATAACATTTCATTTCATGTTAACAATTAGAAGTTAGGACTTAGAAATATCTAAGATATTATTTCTTGTAATGGTTAAACTTAGCTTACAAGTACAACTTTGGTGATCAATGATGATAAATGTTATATATTGAATTTTCAATTTTGAAAGCTTGAAGTTGAAACTTTAAGATTGAATTTGATGAATCATGATTCACGAGACTCAATATGTTGCAGTTGTAATATTGTATGTTATTAACTTGTGGACATGGTTGATGAAGATTATAACTTCTAGATGATTGATGTTATATGGTTCAATGATCAATCTATGTTTTTTTTATGTTTTTTATATCTAATTCATCATTCTACATGTTTTTGTTGACATATATGTATCAAAATGAAAATATAAAAAATATATATATTATATAAAAATTGCTCTGGGATTCACTCCCAAACCGGGAGCTTTTGAAAATGTCGCTCCCACACTTGTTTTCGCTCCCGCTCCCCGCTTTCACTCCCGCTCCCAAATAACACTAGGAAGAGCACAATAAGTACATTGTTGCTAGCATGGCTAGTTATGGGGTTGTTTGGTTAAGGAAGCTCTTTGGAGAGCTATTTGAGCAAGATCTGGATGTGACAATAATAAATTTAGCAGAGAATCCCATATATTGCTAGGACTAACAAATCTTCATAGATTGAGATAGTGTTCTTGTATGAGACAAGCTTAGGCTTAAGGTTGTTGTTGAAATTTCTAAGTATATCCATTAGAAATTTAATCTGTGTTCTAGTAGTTTATTTCTTCTACTTGTTAATTCTGAACAAGTTATTTAAAACATATAAATAACGAAATAAACACAATACAGTCTCAACATCTACAAATCATCAGCTGAAAGAAAACAAACACACAAGTGACATCGTTATTTTTGGACAAATGTCCCTGAAAAACCCAAATAGGGAAAACCGGTGCAACTATTCTGAGGATTTATTATTATGTAGTATTTCCTTGAGTACAACAGGGTGCCAAACTGGCTCACCCGACTGAGAAAAACAACCGACAGTAATACCTCTCTATTCGGAAACAGGTATTCAAAAAACCTCTCCCACGAAACCCTCTCCAGCGACTCTGAAGCACTGCATCATCCTCCTACTGCTCTGCGTCAACCTCAGAACCCTTTGTGTCAACCCTCTAAGACACTACACAGCCTCTAGGACCCTCTGCATCACTCCTGCTGCCTTCTGCATGAATGACGCAGGCCCTCTGGCCTCTGCGTTTTCTCTGTTGGGCTCTACAGGGCCTGCTCTGGCTGTTGCCTCTGCGCTAATCCCTCAGCACTACCTCTGCCTCTCTGTCCAGTACTCACTACCCCTCGCTGCTGATCAGTGATTCAACTTTGCTTAGCAACCCTGCTCTAGCAAAACGAATGACTGATCACGCTGGTGTATTTTCCAAATGACCCTCAGGCCTCCTCTTATACTTTTCCTGCTAGTCCTTCAATGACCGAGATTAAATCTCTAATCAACGGCTAAGATTAGATTTGGCTTGATTCATGACTTTTGGAAACTTCTAACCCAGTTTTATATTAATGCCCATTAATATTTTATTTTTCCTAAGTTTAGACTTAGGAACTCCATTAAAAATATTAATTATTTTAATATCTCCCAAACCAGTTAGAATCTGCCCAACCATTTATGGGTCTTGGAGATCTAATGTGCTTTAGCCTCTCCACTAATTTTCATGGCTAGAGCAAATCCGATGCTACCCCAAATCAACATTCCCCCTTAATGAGGACTGTGCTCTAGTAATACTCCACATTGAGCATCAATCTAATTATTCGGCACCAGTACCTGTGTTGAGGCTAGGCCTCCCCGCCCAACATCCTTTGCACTGCTGCATCCTGTACTGCTGCCCATGGCTCTACCACTGCCACTGTTGCATCAGTACGGCAGCTCCCTCTGCATCCGTTTTGCTGCTAGTCCTTTCTCCCAACACTGCATCTGCACTGCAACCCCTTCTCATCATGCTACATCGTGCTACTGCTAACCGCTACTGCACTGCAACTCAGTTACCGAGAAGTAAGTGATCCACCCAACTCTGACATCCCTGTCAGGCTAGAGACACTCTCGATGCTGAAGCTCTCTTTGTTGCTAACAAGTGCTCCCTCTACTGACCTCTGCGCTGCTGCAACTCCCTGCATCTCTCACCACTGCAAACCTCTCTGTGCCATCGTGCATTGTTGCAACACTCTCCATGCCTCTCACACTATTGCAGTCTGCTAGCCTCACGCTGCCCAGGGACTTTTGCACTGTAGCACTCTCTGCCACTTCATCTGCATCCGTTTCTACCAACATCCACCAATCCTGCTACTCTCTCTTCGGGGCTCTGGTAGCAAGGTATAATCCAAGAGGTTGGGTACCTCAAGGATCCTGCCCCTCATTGCTTGTAGTCCTCCTAACTACAGCTCGATGTCTCCCCACCTCTTCTCTAGAGGTACATGAGCACTCATGGCACAATCGTCATCCACGACCATCTCTTTGCTCTTTTTGTCGAATCCTCCGAGTCTCTCTACTTCCCTCTGGAAGTTCTCTCTTCGACTCCTGTTGAGTCTCGATTTCCCTCTTGGAAATCCGCCTCCCAACTGTCAAATCGAACCTCTCCGATCTCCTATGCACCTGCAACACTGATCAAGATCTCTAGGCTAGAAATCCACCTAGGTAGCGACTCCCTCTACCTTGGTTTTGCCCCGTTAGGTATTGTTCTGTCTCGGTAGCAACAGCACCCCACCAGCTTCACTCCCCACAATCTACCCATAGCTTCCTATGCCCCAACAACTGAAGGACTGAACCTCTAGGCCCTGCGCAAGCTCGACACTAGCAAAACAGCTCCCTCAGCCAACTGTGTCAACCCTCCTTGTCTCAACGTGGCTCTACGTGAGCCTCTTTCTGCCCTCCTCAGCCTCTGCGTTGGCCTCTCTCTGGCCTCTCTCTGTGTCAACCCTTCTTCTGTCACTTCTGCAAGGGTCAGCTTCTACCACTCAGGACAGTTGATTCTGTTGCAAATGCTATGCTTAGCTAATGCCTTCAACTCTCCTGTGATCTGCAACCACACTCTGATACCATGTTGAAATTTCGAAGTCTCTCTGTTTAAAATTTAATCTGTATTCTACTGGTTCATTTCTTCTACTTGTTAATTCTGAACAAGTTATTTAAAACATATAAATAACGAAATAAACACAATACAGTCTCAACATCTACAAATCACCAGCTAAAAGAAAACAAACACACAAGTGACACCGTTATTTTTGGACAAATGTCCCCGGTAAAACCCAATGCCGAAAAACCGGTGCAGCTATTCTGAGGATTTATTATTATGCAGTATTTCCTTGAGTACAATAGGGTGCAAAACTGGCTCACCCAACAGAGAAAAACAACTAGCAGTAATATCTCTCTATTCAGAAACAAGTATTCAAAAAACTTGTCCCACGAAACCCTCTCCAACAACTCTGAAGCACTGTGTCAGCCTCAGAACCCTCTGCTCAGCCCTCTAAGGCACTGCGCAGCCTCTGGGACCCTCTACATCGCTCCTGTTGCCTTTTGCGTGGATGACGCAGGCCCTCTAGCCTCTGCGTTGTCTCTGCTGGGCTCTGCGTGGCTTGCTCTGGCTGCTGCTTCTCGCTCACTGCCTCTGCACTAGTCTCTCGGCACTATCTCTGCCTCTCTGTCCAGTACTCTCTCGCCCTCGCTACTGATCATTGATTCAACTTTGTTTAGCAACCCCGCTCTAGCAAAACGAATAATTGATCACTCTGGTGTATTCTCCAACTGACCCTCAAGCCTCCTCTTATACTTTTCATGTTGGTACTCCAACGACCGAGATGAAATCTCTAATCAACGGCTAAAATTAGATTTGGCTTGATCCATGACTTTTGGAACCTTCTAACACAATTTTATATTAATACCCATTAATATTTTATTTTTCCTAAGTTTAGACTTAGGAACTCCATTAAAAATATTAATTATTTTAATATCTCCCAAACCGGTTAGAATCTACCCAAACCATTTCTGGGTCTTGAAGATCTCATGTGCTTTAGCCTCTCCACCCATTTTCATGGCTAGATCACATCCGATGCTACCCCAAATCAACAGTTGTTGCCTTCGTGAAAGGGAGGATGAATAAGTTACCCTTTTGTGACATATATTTATTCTAACATAATATTTGAATTGATGTCTTGCGTGAATTGGAAAATAGAGTATTGTTGCTCTTGGTGATGTTTAAGGCAACTCCTCAATGAGTTTGTTAAGTTGGTACTGGATGTGAGCACGTTGATATGTCTCTGATCTACAAAGAGGAGCACGGATTGATGGATGTGACCCTCCTGAAGTAAGGGTCTGGGCTAATCAGGGACACTGAGTCGACTCTTCCCCCTTGTATGAACTCCCAAGGTGAGGAATTGAGATGTAGGGCTCTTAGGGTTGATGGATCTCTAGACAATAGGGTATCACCCCTATTTGTTACCCATAGGATGGAAGATGTTGCTCCCCTATCTTGGTCTCTGCAGACTCCAAAGTATACCCCAGTTGGCATCTGCCTTTCCCACCCATCTAGCCAATGGGTGTTGGCTACATGAGTTAGGCGCGATCCTTACTATTTATGGTAAGTAGCATCCCACCCAAGCTAGAGATGCAAGTGTTCTACCACTGACTTTTAAAGGTCATGTTGGAAAGATCAACAGAGTTTCCCGGGTCGTAGCATTGGCTCCCCGCTGGCAGAGTATCTCGAGTCGTAGCATTGGCTCCCCACTGGTTGAGTTTCCCAAGTCATTAGCATTGGTTCCTCGTTGGCAGAGTTTCCCGGGTGGTAGCATTGGCTCCTTGTAGGCAGATCTTCCCGAGTCGTAGCATTGGCTCCCCACTTGCAAAGTTTCCCGGGTAGTAGCATTGGGCTCCCTACTGGCAGTGATTCTGGGTGGTAGCAGTGGCTCCCCAATGAATAGAGGGTGGTAGCTTAAGCTCCCCTCCAATGTCAAATTCTTCTTCTTTTAAATTCGAGAATGTTCATTATACGAGGAGATACAATCAAGAGATAAGCAAAGATAACCAGAGATGAGCAGTTATAACATTCAATGACGAGATACTTGAGATAGGACATGATTTGATGACAAGATACTTGCGATGATTACATGATACAGTTGGAATTTCTCCCTAGCTGAGGGGGAGTATTAATTTGGCAGCTCAGTGACAAATTCCAATCATGGGACTAGATTCCTTTTTTCGAGTGGACCAATTTTGACTGATGAAGCACTCAATTTGGACAAGGGAAAGTGTATTTTTGAATTAAAGCCACATGTGCACAAAAGGACAGGTCAACCCAAAAGAGAAATTGGACACCCACGAATACCTATAAATACATGTCAAGTGACCCTCATTTGGATATCATCATTATGATTATTTCTCTCTTTCTTTGGTTTGGGTCGCACAAGTCTAAGATGGTTCGGGGAAGTTCGCTCACATAGGTACGAGATTGCAGGGTCTGAAGCTCGCGCATCCTAGGGTATTGGTTTCCGATTGCAAACTTGACACGAGCAATTTTTGGCTATAACCACAGGCACGTAAGCTCATGCGTGTGGTTGGAAGCTAGGGTTTGAGTTTTACAATTGACTGTAGAATTCGCCAATTGACCGTAGAGTTTAGTAGTTGACCACAGACGATGACAGTTGACCACATGCTTCTGAATTAGGGTTTTGATTATTAGCACTGATGGGTTCATCTTTGGATGTTGTTTAGTTGATTTTGTTGGATAGGTTTATGGTTGAAGATATGGATCATTGTACTCTCTCTTTGCTGAAACATTCAATGACAATCTAATAAGAAGAATAGTTTGAAAGGGTTTTCCCCGTAGTGGGTTTTGCCCTGGTCTCCAACCAATCCTGATGTCTCTATGTGTGAATGTTTTTCTTCTATTGCTCCTTTATGTTTCGCTGCATTGATGATGATATTGTTCTTTCTATATAATTGGTTTCGCTGCATTGATGATGATATTGTTCTTTCTATATAATTGCATATGTTGTTGAATAATGTGGTAAATATGAATAATGTCATGGGTTGTGGGGTGAATTTCAATATGTAAATGATGAAATGCAATTAACTAAAGCAAAGAACAATATATCCCTAAGAATATTTAACAATATCAAATCAAGCATTCACTACAATTTTCCATCTTCCAACATGTATGCTTCTACACACCAATCGTTCTATCTATGGTGACTTGTCCTCGCTCCCAAATCTGCATCACTTCCTATGGACTCCTTGCATTGATCATCCTTTTTGCATATCATATCAAGCACTTATTACAATTCTCTTACATCAAAAATCTTACTTCAAAAAAGTTACAAAGAACATCTTACCTTAAGCAAGCCTTCAATTTTGTCCGGATATGTTTTCTCTAGTTGTCTGATAGGATTTGCCATGTGTGCCATCTTCAAGAGTCAAAAACAGAGATGCGCCTTATTTTCGGTGTCCCCCATGCTATGAGATCCAAGGACACTATCATTGGCTTTATAGGGGACTTGGTATGCTCCCTCTCTACTTTCTTGTGGTATCAAGACTAGAGATGCCTAGCCCTCTTCATCAGGGATCTTCTATCGCATATCTCAGCTTTTGCACACCATTCCTTGCCCTGAGATAACCAAATCGATCACATCGTACTTCCTTGTTGATCTGTTAGATCAGAGCAACAAATGACAAGTAGAATTCGAGAGTGCACCAGATGGTAGAAACGCGAGAGCCCAGGTTGTGAAAAATCGGTGACCCGATTCCTACTATAGAAAACTGATGATATTTCTCCTATTTGTTAAATTCCTTTAAACAAATTACTTGTAGTTTTCTACAACAAATATCGAAATACATACATTGCAGCCTACACAAAATAAATACTGCGAAAACTAAATACTGCATTGGAGAGAAATAAACACACACACATTTACACAGTTGCTTTTGGACAAAGTCCTCGGAAAAACCCAACTTGGGAAAACCAGTGCAGCAACTGAGGCTTTTATTATTATGCAGTAGTTTCCAAGTACAAATCGTTATATGCCCAAACTGGGAATCTGATACAAAGACTAAATTGGCAAAGAGTTAGTGAGAAAAATCTCACACTGTGTCTGGAGATCCGACACTGATCAAGCACTGGAAGGCTAGCCCCATGTTGCCTTTGCGTCAACATACGCAGATCCACGTCACAATCTCTGGGCTCTGTGTCACCTCCTCCTCTGATCTCTTGTTGTCTGGAAATTTGACCCTCTGGCCCTCTCGTCTCCCACCCTGGCTTTTGGCACTAGATCTCGACTCTCCTAGTTGAATTTTGAATTACCTCTGAAGCTTTGCGCTCCTCTCTGAATCTACCTATCCCTTCTCTGCCTTGTACTCTCCAGATCTGGAAAACTCTCCTCCGGACTACTATCCCTGCCCCTCACTGCAAGAAGATCACTCGATCTCACTCCGACAACTCAACGCTGCTACTCTTGAGAAATTCGATCTCTTGATCTCTCTCACTCGATGTGTTCTCCAAGTGCCCATCAAGCTCCTTCTTATAATCTCTCGTTGGAGCTCCAATGGCCAAGATTATATTATAATCAAAGGCTAAGATTAACTCAGAGTTGATACTCATCTTCTTCTAGAAGATTCACACCGAATTTAATTAATACCCTTTAATTAACCAGATTTCCTAAGTTTAGAATTAGGGAACCATTTAAAAAAGTTAATTATTTTAATTAAATCATCTCTAGGTGGAATTTTTCCAGACGATTTCTGGGTATTGGAGGATGCATGTGTCTTAGCCTCTCTACAAAATCTCGAGGCTAGAACACATCCAATGCTACAGAAATCAACACAGGTCTCTCCTCAACCTCGCCCTCAGAAAGGCCAATCAATATTATCAAAACCAACTCGGCAATACTAATCTGTACATCATGCCACACGTTCAAAGAGTGCTAGAGAGATCAACTCCAGGGGATCTCAAAGTAGAGTACCTCTCACTCGTCAGACTACCTCCCAATCCCTAAGGAGCAGCAAGAGATCCATTTGAAGATTCCTTCTTCCGACCTCAAATGCTAGGAGTATCCCTCCCTCGTAGATTCCCCCTCAAATAATACCACCAGACCCCCCAATGGTTCCAGAGGATTTTGATAGTGAGTTAGTGCCTCGTTCATCCCCTTTGCCCTTGGTCATCAAACTCAAGAGATCTTGACATCATCGGCCTCATCAACCGATCTCTCTCTCTCAAAAGGTACTTGAGTTGTCCAAACTCACTTCATACTTTGTAACATCATACCTTTGTCATGGTTTTATACATTTATACTATGTTGCAGGGAACACTGGCCAGAAGGGTGTTTCAGCCCGAAAACGGAAACGAAAAGCTGAAACACATTTGGTACAGGCCTAAAATGCATTTCAGGATGTACGAGCGAGTTTCACAAGGCTAAAACGCATTTCAAGCCCACACAGCCCTATTTCTAGCAAACTTGTTTTTTTACGCTTTTCTTAATTTTTTCCTTTTAAATTTTTTATTTGGCGATTAAAATAATGTGTGGATGTTTCTAGATGTCTCTCACAAGCTAAGTCACATGACACGAGGACACGAGACACGCAGGACACGTAAATACGAGTATTCAATACGAAACGCAGCAACCTAGAAACAGGACACGGGGGACACGTTTTATATATATTTAATAATAATAATAATAAAAATATATATATACCCGAAATATAGTTTTTTATCCATATTAAATTGCAGGTTGCAGATTATCTAATTAAATTAAAATATAATTACTTCTCAGAGTTCATAGTTCACCTTAAAAAAATAAATAGAATCAAGATTTACTATTTAGAAATTAGAATGTGATATGCTTGGTCTTGATTCTTGAATATTCAATGTTCATTGTTCATGTACAACTTACTATCACATAAGAAAATAACTAAAGTCTAATCCTATTGATTTCCTCTGCCCTTCTTGCGAGAAAATGCCACAGCGTTCCCTTTCCCTCTAGATGTAGATGTTGGTGCTGGTGGAGTTGGCAGTGGAGTTTTCTATGCTCTAGAAGCTGAAGAACTAGAAGTAGGAGCTATAGGAGGAAGACCACGTCCTCTACTGGTGGCAGGGGTAGCCCGAGCAAGTGGTGTCACCTGGAAACATTACAATCTCCCAATCCTGAAATCCTGAAAAACTGATAATTCTGCTGCATTTTGAATGAAATCTAAAATTCTACTTTCTCCATATGAAATCCAATGAGGCCGGAACCACTCTCAAACATCCTGAGTCATTCATATCAATACTAGGGCCTAGACTTGATCATTAAGCTGCCCCACTCAAAAATTATTTGTTTCTTTCAAAAAAAATTGCAGCTTATGCAGGGAACGTTTTCTATCAACGGAATACGCATTTTCCAGATGTAGGACACGACGAATACGTTTTACATTTTACAGGACGCGATGAAAAACGTTTTCGACACGTTTTAGGGCCGTTTTCGCGTCCGGCACGTAAAATATGGGACACGGGACCTTGGAGGATGAGTCCTGTGACTTAGCTCACAAGTTATAAAAAGACTCTCGCCCATCATCTTCTTCCACTCCACCATCCACTGTTGAGCATGCTTCTTCTTCTATTTTTGACGAGGATTATGATGACGAGGATGAAGATTGAAGACTATTAGTCTTTATTGTTTACTAGATTGAGCTCATGTTTTATTTCTGTGTGTGTTCATTGTCCACAGTTTGATAATTGTTGATGTAGCATTGTACTTGCAACCTCATATATAAAGGTTGATTTTGAATATATATTTATAATAAACCTCACTTACCAAGGCTGTTTTTGGATATTACTACTTTCATTATGTGATCATTCATGATAAATGTGATGTTAGTATGTATAATTGATAGACTTATAGTTTATGCAATGACATTGGACAATGTAATCATAATATAATAATGTATCATGTATGATTTATGATTGCACATAACATTTCTTAAAGGTCCTAACACACACACACACATATATATAGTGCTTCCCTGTTTTCAAAATTTGGGGGGGTCATGTTTCGTACCCATACCCATTTCAGAAACTTGTACCCATTTCTCCATATCGTGCAACTTAGCATTTATATAATATGTTCTGATGCTATACCTATGTATGTTTCTTTCTTTATATTGTTTTCAACATTTCTAAGGGTTTTGCTTGCACTCCCACATTTTATTCATACTAGTTGTACTCTTCAGTCCCATTGACCTACTTTTGTGGTCATTTGTCGGACATAGATGTAATTATATCATATCTTATCATGCTTAAATTTTTGGCCTATGATATGTTTTCTTACGTCTCTGACCTGTTTTGGGCCCTGTATAACCTTAATAGCATGTGGCTGTGATAGCTTTGTGGTTATGTCATATAAAGTTAAGAAAACTCCTGTCTCAGAAGAATGCATACAGAACGAAGCCAATCTCAGGCCAGCCCTAATGCTTTGAGTATCATGTGGTGTATATTTGTCGTACAGATATGCTGATTTATTCAGGTAAAGAGTTTAGACTTTGCAGAAGACAATGATGGCTCCAAGGTATCAAACTTTTCTATTATATAGATTTTGAACTTTTACATTAATAAATATAAGCTCCTTGTTTCTATCAGGGAAATAATAAGCAAAATAAAACATGGGCAGTATCCTGTGAACAGAGAAATGGATACCAGTTGATGCATGCTCCACTTAGAAATGAAAAGATCTTGTTGCCATCCTTCTACAAATGCAACTCCATTCAAAAGAACATCCATTATAAATCCAGGTGCACCTGTGACCACAACCAAAAACCCTTAGAACATACTAAAAATAAACTTTCATATTTCAGAAACATGACTAGTTAAAATTTCAAAATATGCAAAACATCAATGGAACAAATCTGTTCACTTTTCTTGCAAATATAATCTATAAGAGTACTGCCTAGATTCTTGTAGGAAAAAAATTCCAAGATTAAAAATAATAATATACAGCAGAAAAAATGACAAAGGGTTACAAAACACAGCAAGTATACTGCAATGAAAAGTACTTGCGATTTTCTTACCCACAGATTAAGGTTAGATTCTAGAAAGCTAATCTTAACAGAAGAAACAGATGAACAAAATGATTTTCAAAATATGATCCAAGAAGCAGAAATTATGCCATGATGATAAAAATCATTATGGCTTGTTACATACACATTAACGACGACTAAGCTTGGACAAGCATCAAGTAATACTTCCAGATATTGAACAAATTAATAGCAGCTCCTAGAATAAGAAATCTGATAGTTTTTAGATGTCAAAAACTTGTCTAAGACGGTATACTCCTCCTAATACCTTCGTAGCACTGCAAGTACGATTTTATCCGGACTCTGAAAATAGTGCTTCAAAGCATTCCTCTACTAAAAACAAAAAAAATCATAGGCCTATCTAATGGAAGTAAAAGGCTCTTCATCCTTTCCCCAATTGAATACCTTTAAAATCTTTGTGAGCTAGAGTGCCTAATGCCACTAGCCACTGACTCCCAATAGAGCCAGATTTAATGATCACCTCTACCAAATACAATAAGAGTAAGGTCCATACATCCAAACATTTGTTGTCCGAACTTTTCAATACAAACAGGTCACACCTGGCTATCAATTTGATAGCAATTAGACCACAAAATATCATCCTATACAGATTCTGGGTTATACCTTCAAACGGTGCAGCAATGGCTATCCATGTGTTCACATACTTCTCAAATACCTGGAAGAAAGAATTGCATTTTGGTTATATAAATGTTCAGTAATATATCACCTCAATACAATCCGACTTGGAATACATGAAAATGGAAAATGTACAGACAATATTAAAACAAAATTGTTATCCTTACTTCATTGTAGAGTGAGAGAAAACATTTGATTAGAAGACCTCCCATTGAATGGCTTATGATGGTTACTTTCTTTCCTCCAGAGGCTTTATGTATGAATTCTAACTTTGCTCTTAAACGATCCATTGTTTCTTGAAGCCTGCAGAAACATACAGGAAGTTAAATCAATGTCATAATCATAGCTTTCGTATTTCTCCCCTTTAACCTAGATCAGAAGCTTCTTCAGAGATTTAATAGTGTGCAAAAAATTATATATGGTATTATCAAGACAATGCTCTATTCGTTAAAAAGTAGTATGTTAACAAGAAAATAGAACAGCTATCTATTGAGCTTCAAATAGGATAACTGTATATTGCAATATATTGGTCATTTTGTCAACCGGCTAGGAGAAATAACAATTTCTAGCTTCCACCAAATTCAGAGCAACCATATGGAATCTGGATAATGATAATTTCTAGCTGCCACCAAATTGAGAGTAACCATATGGAATTTGGATAATGATAATTTCTAGCTGCCACCAAATTCAGAGCAACCATATGGAATCTGGATATGGAACCCATCTAAATGTTCTGATACTAAAATCATTGATTATGTTGGTAATGATCAGCATTGTTTCATAAGCTATCTTCTACAGTCTGTTAGAAGGTGATGACCTTTGTAAAAGAAATATTGTGGAAAAATACACTAAATAGAAATGAAGGACGGTGAACCTGCAAACATAACTATAGCATTATAGGATGTTAACACCCACAATGGAAGAGATGCAGAACAGATATGTTCCTGAAGGGAAATGGTACCCAGAAAAGCAATAATGAGGAAAAAGGTAGCCTATTGCAGGGCAATGACATGCACAAAATAATACTGAGAAAGTGGTCACTTCACTATGGGGCAATGTTAGAGAAACAAGCGGAATATCATAAGTTGTTTGGTATGGAATATCAACAGTTCTTGTTTTAGGATCATTTAGTGCATAGCATTGAATCTATTATGATCATTTAGAAAATCACATCTGTAATTATATCCATTGAGCACTAACTTATACCTGCTACTTCGACAAAAGTAGTAGCCAAAACCAAAGAGACAAGTACCCTCTTAATATCCCCAACCTAGTATCTCAAATCTATTACAATAATTTAGAAAATCACATTTATAACTCTTTTCATTGACCACTAACTTATACCTGTTACTTTGTCGAAAGTCATAGCCAAAACCAAAGAGTGTAGTACCCTCTTGATATCCCCAACCTAGCATTTTTCCTATCATGTCGTGGAAGTAGTAAACAGTATTCATCCGAATAATCTGCAATCATGAAATGCAAGTCGATGAACCCCTGCTTAGAGACACCTCATTTCAGAGAATTAAGATGTTTCAAAGAAAACATCATTTAAAGAATTGAATGTGCATTTCAAGTTCAATGGAGTGTACAATACCGACAATGAAGTAAAAACAATAAGATTGTAAATTAATATCAATACCAGATCAGGGTCCAGAATGTCACAAGAATATAGTCCAAATCTGTCTTCTGGGACTTCAATCTTTGTTTTTGGATCCAAGGACATAGTTTTTCCTGCAGGAAATAAAAAATGGCATCCTTTAAAACAAAAAAAATTAAAAATATCAAGACTCATCTAGCAAAAGCATCTAACTAAAATGAATCAATCAGGAACTTTACAAAATGCAAACAGAATGAGTGTGGTAGGCTTGAAGAAAAACATAGATGAAAAAATCAGCAAAAGATTGCCAACATTGCAAATTTTTGTGATGCAAACTCAAATATGAAAAATCATAGCAAAAAATCCAATTTTGACAAACTCAGGGCCTCAACCATCTCAATTTTTTGAAAAATGGAAAAAATTGCCGATTTCTCACACCACGATGAGAAGAATCAGCAAGGAAAATTTTGGCCCTCTTAAAGGCTGATTTTGTTTTTTTTTTCTTCTCATTTATCTTTGTAGCTGTTGGGGATTGAGAGGTGTTACACCTCACATTGTATGAAATTCCATATTGTGATTTTCATCAAATTGATGGAGGTTGGGTTAATTTTCTAAATCAAGCATCTGGCAATTAATTCCTAGCAGATTTATCACAGATCTACTGAATAAATGCATAACTGGTTCTTAACACAAGTATTCAGCTGAAACAAAATTACAACCGATCTCAATCACATGTGACACATAAAAATTATGGCCAATCAAATCGACGCTTCATTAAATCTTAATCAGTACCTACATGGTTCCGTCTTGGGATAATGGCCCTGTTGCACACATTTTGTCAAAGTTCTAGAGAAGCACTTGTGCCAATTTTTTTTCAAAGATTAAGATCATCAGCCAACAGCTTTTTGAGTCACTATAAACCCATTCTGCAAATTTGTAATGTAAGTGATGCTAGTAAGACCATGTATTTATGTAACAACCTAGGTAAGCCTATTATTTTGGCAATGAATTTCATCCTAAGAAGCTTTTCGTCTCACTAATTATCTGTGTTTCAAAACACAGATGATCAGCAAAGTTTTTCCCTCCAGCGTTACCCCAAAGCTAGGGTGAAATTTATCGTCAAAGTCTTAGGTGAGTCCTAGTGTTCTAGTCGAGTCTTCTATAAAAGTGATTTGGGAATAATTTAAATTAATTGGCTAAATTATTTTATTACAAGTCAATTGGTCTACTAGATCATATTGTGTCGCAAAATTGGTTAAGTTATTTGAGGGTCTATAATGAACGAGTATTCCCCCTTTGAGAGTTGAATTTGTAAAATCTTATGTAAAAATATTTTAGTGCATGGTCCCTCATACTTAGACACCATGGCTAAAATATTTGAAGGTGGAAAAATAATTAATCCCCTCAGATGTCAATTAATTAATTTTCTTGGCAAAAATAAAATTAAATCCTAAACCAGAAAATTAATTAATTAGAGTCAAAAATTAAAATGTTAGAGAAATTAAATTCTCCAAGTGGAAAAATTCGTGGGTTTAAAATAAATTAATTTTTGGAGGTCCTCCACCAAGGGAATATTGGAAATTTCAAGAAAAGTTGGACTTTTGGACCTTGGTGATTAGGTCAAAATCAAAATTTTGAGGAAATTAGCTCAAAATAATTATTTTGAGCTAATAAAAAATGGGTTTAAAGAAAAATTTGAAAATTCCTCAAAAATAATTATTTCAACGGCAAAGATTAACAAATCATCAAAGATTTATCAATGGTAGAGATTATTTTGACAGGGATCAAAGTCAACTAACCGTTATTTTCCACTTGAAAGATTTATCTATAAATTAGAGGTCATTTGTGTCTCAAGCCATAGGATCTTTGGCTAATGTAATTTTTCAAAAGTTGATGTAAAGTTATTGTCTCATTGGAAACGTTTTGATAATCATAATAAAAGACTTTGGGGTGCAGTTCATGGTGTCTTTGTTCCGCTCATTTGTGGTACGTGCTGGGTACAAGCATTCCTATATTGTGCTTTAAAATTTTATTAAATTGTTATTTCATTGTAGATGATAGGAACATTCTATTGATAAGTTTTGGGCTTATCTTAGGTGATCTAATTCATTGTTGTTCTAACGGTTTATTCTTGAGAAAATATAGTGTTTGCGGGTTCCCCAGCCCTAGGGCTCCAAGTTCACAAACTGTGGGCACAAACTAACTATGTATGGAATCTTTGGATCCTGAATATTTTATATGGTTTTTTAACTTTGCTAAGGTTGTGGTTTGGCATTTATTTTTCGAAATACATTTAGCCATTGTCAAAATCTACAAAACTTTTATTCTCAAAAAATTCTTCTAAGCATTATACACTTGCATATTTTGTAAATAAATTTTTGTATAATAGATCTGTAAATTATTTTATTTTCTAACCCTTGTTTTGCGGCTGGGGTTTTCTGGGATTTTGGGCTATTGTAAATTTATTTGTGCAGGTGAGATTCAAGCTAGATCTGAAGGTTTGGAAGGATTTCAAGGGTTTATAGCCTTGGAATATTTTCGTTAGGGTTTCTAGAAGTGGATCTAGGCCTAAGAAGGCAAGATCCTGTTGGGTGTGAAGCTTGATTATCTTCTTTATTCAGAGGTATCGCCGCCAGGGAGGTCCACAGGGGGGTGATGGCGATTTTAGAGCCCCCCTAGCGGGGGTTCAGAGGTAGTGCCCCCGAAGCTAAAAGTAGATGTAAATTTGCCTTGTAAAATATTGTAATTTTGTAATCAATCTGAGTCGTTCATTACGTAGATGATCTGACAGTAGAAGTTATGTTTAATTTAAGGTTTTTTTTCCCTAGAAGGCAACCCCTCACTATATATGAGGGAATTGCATTGCCGTTGGAAATGTATGTGTATTCTGAGCGAGAAAGAGAGAGGAGAATATGTGAAAGCAAAGAAGAAATTACAGCAGATCGGTTGTAGGTTGTATCTCTTCATTTTGCTGGAAAATATAAGGAAGGACTAGTTGTTTCTCCGTGGACGTAGCCCAAATTAGGTGAGCCGCCTATATCAATATCTCTCTTGTTTTATGCATTTTCTGTGTTTATATTTCTGCAATATTTTATGTGTTCCATTACTCTGTAATATATAATTTTCTAACAAATTCACCATCTATTTCTCTTCCAAGCTCAACACTTGTTGGGCCTCAAATATACCCATTTTTTCCACCATACAATACCACTATTCATAACCTAAATTCCTATATTTTTAACTCATTCCATACCATAATTCCACAACTTGCCGCCAATTCATACCTTACACTTCGTTGTTGATTATCATTAGTTTTCTTAACTTTTTAGTAATTAGAGATGACTTTGCTATGATTTTCTAATGATGGTTTTGCCAAGTTCATGTACTACAGGGATCCATCGCCGAAATTCTTCATAATTCAATTAAACTAGTTGCTACAGATTAAGTACAGAATTCCTTTAGATTAAAATCTCATTTTGTGATCAAATGAAGAATCATCTTCGGATTCTGAGACATGAGGTTTGTTCAAAGTACCCTCATTCAAGTAACCCAGAAACCCTTTGTCAAAATTCGTCACCATGAAGAAGTTATGGTCAGCGGAATCTTAAGTACATAATCAAGTACAGAATTTTCGGGTTAAGTACAGAAATTCAAGGTTTGACGGTTTCGAGTCAGCCATGGTTTTGGATATTTCGGGTTGAAGACTTATTCATTTATTTTTCAAGCTATATGGAGTTGCAATCAGATATTCTCAATCTCAATCAACCTATGCATGGATCATGAGATTGCCCAAGACAAATTTGACATAACCAAATTCCAGAAAAAAATCAATTGAAATGTATTTTTGCAATTTTGTTGGCATATGGCTAAGATCATATCCTTGAGTTTGGGATCTCAAACTGTAAAAGCATGGTATATATTTCAGTCACTTAGTACTAGAGAGAGAGTTATAGGTTACACATAGAGGAGTTATGTAGGAGAGGAAACACAATTGTTGTATATTGAACTCTGTTTTTGGATGAATTAATAAAAGGTGATGAAATTGCTTTAGCCTTGATGCCCATTTTATGAATTGAGCTTAGACCTACAACACATGGACAGGAAAAGCTGCCTGAACCCATTGTGTTTGCAAGGTTAATATAGATTATGCAAGTGTGTTTATTTCCTTTTATATTTTATTTCTTACAAATGGTTTGAAGTAGATTTCATTGCTTTGTCAATTTATTTCTGCATTCTAGAATATGCAATTGCTTTCTGATTTATGGTGTGATCCTGGGAATAGTTTTATGTAGGAAGTGTGTTTTGCTTCAGTCAATAGATTTACATTTCATTTCTAAAGTTGTTTGCTAAATAGTTTTCAGAATTCCAGTTCTTCATTTTGTCTTCTAGATTTATTTCTGTTTTGTAGATCTGAGTAGAGGGCAGCGAGTGCGTTGTTGTTGGTTTCTCATTGCAGGTTGTGGAGTACGCGCATAGTCGCATTCTGTACTCAAGCCCCATTCTGTACTCAAGATTCTTGTAGCCGCATTCTGTACTCAAGATTCTTATAGTTGTATTCTGTACTCGGAATTGTTCTGTTTCAGTTTATTGGTAGAATTTAGTTTGGAAGCATGAGTTGTGCGATTTCAATTAAGCCTGTCATGATTTCTTAAGTTGAATACAGTAATTATCATAGTTAATCATTTGTCGATTTTGTAGTTTATGCAATTAAAGACAATTTGTTAATAAATTGCATTGTGTGAGAAATTAGCTTTAGGCTTTTACATGTTGAGTTGTATTGAATCAAATAGCACTCATTCAAATAGATTGCTCATTAGTTCTCAGTAAGTTTTAATTAGTTCATCATTTGATTAAAGTTATTCCTTTGTTTGAGCATGTTTTTATCAATAGATTAGTTTCAAACTAGGAATAAAAATTCCATACTTAATCTAGGAATAGATTTCATATTTCATGATGTTAGTTTAGGTTAGACACTCTGATTCTGTGTTACCTGCATTTGTGCCTCACGCTTACGAGTCCCGGATTGATAATTTAATGTTGAAATTATAACACATATAATTTCCCCAACATTTTTTTTTGGTGTTGTTGCCCAGGAGTTGCTAAAGGGATTAGAGCATAGTTTCTTTCACAAGTTTTTGGTGTGATCTTAGTTGCAGGGAAACTAGAGGGCGGATATTATGGTAAGACGTGAGTGAAGAACCACGCAATCGCTTTGGTTTGGGGTCACTCCAAAGTCTGGTTGTCCAAGTAAGCGAAGAGTTCAAGTTTGGTAAGTTTTATTGCAATTAGTAGTTTTAATTCATTTAGATTAAAATTTCAATTTCTTTAAAAACAACATTTTTGGGGTGTTGTAAGAACCGCTGTGTACTAATTCATGTTGCAAGACAGGGATCATCAATCAGTAGGAAAAATTCAAGAACGATTGAGAGCTTGAAGAATGTCCCTCGAAGTACTTTCTCAAATCCTAGCAATAGATGGGGTATCTGCCTCTCAAGAAGAGTTCATCCTGACAATCTATCTCTCCACAGCCAGAAAAGGATTTGGAAGTTTCCCTTGATTCCTCTTTCCTATCTACCAAGGAGATCGATAAATCATGTACCAAATCAGATGAGGAGCATCCAGCTGAACCTGAGATCGAAGAACTTTCACCATGCCCAACAACAAGCCTTGTATGCATTCCTGAGACCAATTATCGAAGTTTTCCTGGCATGACCGAGGAGGACTTTCAGAGTGGTCCAAATGAAGAAATGGGCCAATACCACCAAGATTACATCGAGCATTGGTTCCAGATCACAATCCACTTAAAGTACCACTCTCATCTTCAAATACTCTTTGTATCACATCTTTCAAAACTGTTGATTTTTCATTGCTCATGTACCTTCTAAAGTTTATATGTTAAATTTGGGCATGAATATATCTTTGTCCCTGATCTGCACATGGCTTCATTGGAAGTACTCTTTCACTTGAAAGAAGACATCTCTTCTCTAGTAGATTAGGAAAGTTAGTAATAAATAAATGAAAAAAGTAAAGAGAAAAATAAGTCCTTTCGTGAAAACCAACGTGTCTGAAGCAACCGGACACGGACTTTGCTTGAAAACCAAGTAACTGGCGGGCAAGGTTCCCAATAAAGTTTGTAAATTTGTATGAGTTCTTCAAATCATGTATTTTTCAAGTCATTATGTTTATACTCAAGTTGGTTGATGTGGGATCTCTTAAGGCCCACCTGCCAACAAGCTTTGTCCCATCGACATCAGCGCATTATCTGGGATCAAGGTTAGGGTTAGATAAGGTAATTGTAGGTGTCCTTGTCATCTACCAAGGAAATATATCAATGTTTCTTGGTGGATGAATTCTGCAGTACATTAGACTTCAATAAATTCATTCATGGCTAGTAGAATGTACCTAGTGCCTTGATTCCCATTGACATCAAAGGTGGGATATCTCGCATTGGCTAAGGACCTCCTCAATGGTCAATAATCCAATGATTCTTGCTTATGTTCGACATCAACACCATTTATTCGCATATGCAAGATTGCACATGGGTGTGTAGCAGTTGAAGACTATATGGTTTTGTGATCTTAACACAGATTTGCAGTAGTTTGGATCTTTGTATTAGCATTTCCATTTTCATTTGCAGCAGTATATTTATTTCAGTAAAGGTTGGCATATAGCAACCTGACCATTAATTTGCAGTAGCAATCACCGTTCCTTAGTTGTTTGGGGACATACAACTCCTCTTGCATGGGGGAGAAGGGGACCTTCAGTTCAACCTTCAGCCCTTCACTTCATCCTTCATCCTTCTTCATCAGACTAAATCAGTAGTCAAATCAGCTCCAGCCATTCCATTCTCCACTTCATCCTACAGCACCAAGCACATCAACAATAAAGGTAAAACTTGAGGTAAAATTTGGCTTAAGATTCTCTAATTCATTAGAAGGTTTAAGAAACTTAATGATTAACCACTTCTCATTCCATGAATTTCATCTTTCATAAATAATTATCCTTTTGTTTGCCTTCCATTCGCCACTCATAATAAAAAGACTTCTATTTTGATTACAAGACCATGTTAAAAGCAAATCCTTATGGTATATTAATAAAAGCAATCTCTATAGTGTCTTCTCCTAGCATTATATTTAGAGGATGAATTCATTACTGCCATGAAATGATAAAGGAAAACCACCTATAAGCATTGGCCTCGTGATAACAGAGTATGCAAGCACCCATTCACATACTTACCATCTCCATCACCACCTCATTTCATCCATCATCTCTTCCTCATCCATCCCTTTCTTGTCCTCAATTTGTATTGCTCTATAAATTATTATGATATGTTAATGTGAAGAGTGTTGCTTCACAAGAACCAACACCTCCAAATATTCAATAGTGTTGCTCCACAAGAACCAACACCTCTAAATATTTAAGCAATGTTGTTCCACAAATAACCAACATCTACAAAACAATGTCAAGAATCAGTATATGAGCAAGGGATTTGTTTGCATGAGGACATGCAAATCCACAGGGATGGGGGGATGTTGGACCTCAAATATGCCCATTTTTTTCCACCATACAATACCACTATTCATAACCTAAATTCCTATATTTTTAACTCATTTCATACCATAATTCCACAACTTGCCGCCAATCCATATCTTACATTTGGTGGTTGATTATCATTAGTTTTCTTAACTTTTCAATGATTAGAGATGACTTTGTTATGATTTTCTAATGATGGTTTTGCCAAGTTCATTTACTACAGGGATCCATTGCTGAAATTCTTCATAATTCAATTAAACTTGTTGCTACAGGTTAAGTACAGAATTCTTGTAGATTAAAATCTCATTTTGTAATCAAATGAAGAAGAATCTTAGGATTCTAAGACATGGGTTTGTTCAAAGTACCCTCATTCAGGTAACCCAGAAACCGTTGTTAAAATTCGTCACCATGAAAAAGCTATGGTCAGCGGAATCTTAAGTACAGAATTTTCGGGTTAAGTACAGAAATTATGTGTTAGACGGTTTCGGATCAGCCACGGTTTTGGATATTTCGGGTTGAAGACTTATTCATTTCTTTTTCAAGCTATGTGGAGCTATAATCAGATATTCCAGATCTCAATCAAGCTATGCATGGATTATGAGATTGCCCAAGACAAATTTGACATAACCAAATTCCAGAAAAATCAATTGACATGTATTTTTGTATTTGTTGGTATATGGCTAAGATCATATCCTTGAGTTTGGGATCTCAAGCTGTAAAAGCATGGTATATATTTCAGTCACATAGTACTAGAGAGAGAGTTACAGGCTACACAAAGGAGTTATGTAGGAGAAGAAGCACAATTGTTGTCCATTGAACTCTATTTTTGGATGAATTAATAAAAGGTGATGAAATTGTCATAGCCTTGGTGCCCATTTTATGAATTGAGCTTAGACCTGCAGCACATGAACAAGAAAGGCCGCCTAAACCCATTGTGTTTGCAGGGTTAATATAGATTATGTAAGTGTGTTTATTTCCATTTTATATTTTATTTCTTGCAAATGGCTTGAAGTAGATTTAATTGGTTTGTCAATTTATTTCTGCATTCTAGATTTTGTAATTGCTTTCTGATTTATGGTGTGATCCCGGGAATAGTTTTATGTAGGAAATGTGTTTTGCTTCAGTCAATAGATTTACATTTCATTTCCAAAGTTGTTTGCTAAATAGTTTTCAGAATTCCAACACTTCAATTTGTATTCTAGATTTATTTATGTTTTGTAGATTTGAGTAGAGGGCAGCAAATTGAGTATAGGGCAGCGAGTGCATTGTTGTTGGTTTCTCTTTGCAGACAGTGGAGTATGCACATAGTCACATTCTGTACTCATGCCATGTTTTGTACTCATGCCGCATTCTGTACTCAGGATTCTTGTAGCCGCATTCTGTACTCAAGATTCCTGTAGCTACGTTCTGTACTCATAATTTCTCTATTTTAGTTGATTGGTAGAATTTAGTTTGGAAGCGTAAATTGTGTGATTTCGATTAAGCCTTTCATGATTTCTTAAGTTGAATAGAGTAATTATCATAGTTAATCATTTGTTAATTTTACAGTTTATGTAATTAAAGACAGTTTGTTAATAAATTGGGTTGTGTGAACAATTAGCTTTAGGTTTTACATGTTGAGTTGTTTTGAATCAAATAGCACTCATTTAAATAGATTGCTCATTAGTTCTCAGTAAGTTTTAATTAGTTCATCATTTGATTAGAGTTATTCCTTTGTTTGAGCATGTATTTATCAATAGATTAGTTTCAACCTAGGAATAGAAATTCCATACTTAATTTAGGGATAGATTTCAGATTTCATGATGTTAGTTTAGGTTAGACGCTCTGGGCTTGTGTTACCTCGAAGCTTACGAGTCATGGATTGATAATTTAATGTTGGAATTATAACACATATAGTTTCCCCAACAACACTCAAGCCCAAGAAGAAGCTATTAGGCTTCAAGAAAGTTTTAGTGGCAATTTTTGGGAAAGTTATGGAAATCGGAAGCAAAGCGAAATTTTTGACAAGGGTTTGAAATATTTTCAGGGCATCCTAGGCCTAGCGTTGGCCTTTTCCACCCTAGCCATAGTTCTCTCCTCATCTCTTGGTTAAACGTTGGCCTATTTAGGCCTTGAAGCCTCTTTCGTGACCCTCATTCACCTTACCATCAGCCTCTAGGGGTTGCTGCCCTAGGTCGCAGACCCTTTTCTCCCTTTCGTTGGTCTCTTCCTCCTTCATTGCCCCCTTTTTTCCTTTGTCATCCCTCCTTCAGTCTGTCGTAAAGCCCTTTAGGGCTGCTTTTCCCTTGCCTCGATCCCTTCCTGGCCTTTCTCCTAGTAGTCATAGCCTCCCATTTATATTCATTGTTGTTATATTAAACTTGCATCTAAGAAATGAGGTTGTTGCTTGGCATAATATAACATTACCTTCATAATTGTTTTAGAGTAACAATCATAGATCTCCAAGGTCAATTTTCTGCATGAATTCCAACAAGTTAATGTTGATTTGTGGCAGGCATAGCAGCCCTTATTAACCTTCCATATTCCAGCACTCTCCCTCTTAGATTCATAACAATTTGACTCCATTTAGCTCCTATATGGATCAGCACTTGGTCTTGGAGTTTCAACTTTCATACTCCCTTCTCAAACCACCCATTTTCCATTATACTACTACCATAAGTTTTTTTTAACAAGATCGGATATTGTGATTTCTATTCCAAAAGGAAAATGGAGCAAGCTCCCATTACAAATAGTTTTTTGGAGATTAACTCGCTTTTAGAGGAAGAAGAGGGAGTGCAGTCCCGATTACCCCAAGCATTGGATCCAAAATTGCTCGGATTTCCTGCTACATTCTGCTCATATTGTCTTACAAACTGATTAAGCAAAAAATTACATTTACAAAACATGTGTAAAACTTCTGATAATTGTCGAGAATGTTGCATTAGAATCACTGTTGTGATCTTCTAGAACTAATTGACTGATAGTTCTTGCTGAGACTTGATCCTGTTGCCCTGGAAGTTTGAGTTCTCGCCAATTTGGTTTATGATGAGTCCTTTGAGATAGTTGATTGTTTCCTCAAGGTGAAAGCACTTGTTCTTGAGTGAATCAATTTCAGTGTTCTGATCATTAAGCTGCTTTTTCAAAAGAGAATTCTCTGACTTCGCTTGCTACCTTATTTCCTTCACTGTTTTGTGGAGCTGATCTATAATATATTTGTTTGCTCTGCACACTACGCACTTGTCATTTTGGGAAGCTCTATCAAGAGAATTCATTTCCATTTTTGTGCAGAGGGATGGACTAACTCTTCTCTAATTTCTGAAGATAATAAGGGATAGCTTCGACAGGTAGGAGGAAGAGAAATCCGCAGAGGGTGCTCCCTATTGGAAGAAATTGAAAAAGATGACAAAGATTGAGAGATGAGGCAGAGAGCAGCTAGAAGGTGGTGAGACCAGCAGAAAAATGCGACGGATGCTGGAAAGAGGGAAAGCAGGCCAGTGAGAGAGGGAGTGAAAGGCAAGCCGATTTGCAATGGGAGACCAATGCACAATGGGAGTCGCAAATGCAGGGAAAAAATCGGGACTGAAAGGGGAGAGGGAGACACAACAAAGGATGAAGGAAGGAGCGTAAAAGAGGTAGATATAAAGGAGAAGACAGAGGATAGATTGAGGAGAGGATAAGGGTGATGAGGAGTCACGAGAAAGCTGAGGGTGCTCATCAGACTTGGAAAACGAGCAGGAGCAGGATAGAGGTACGAGAAGGATTTGAGAGAGATCTTATTTCAGAGGAGGAGGATTATTAATATTTTTGGTCAAATTCCTATCCATATATCGATGTGACAAGGATAGGATTGGTCTGAAGGAGATTTTATGGAATTGGAATATGTATAATATCATACAGAATACGAGACTCACCAAGAGGCCGTGCCATTGTCGAATTGGCCTAGGTGTCAGTTGAGTTATTGTTTTCTCTTAAAATGTGCTTGAAGGAAACTTGGCCCAAAGTTAATAGATTTTATCTGATTCTTGTTATGGATTGGCACAAAGCAACATTTGTTAGGTTGCTTATTTTAACCATAGCTTGAATGATTATAGCAGAGTCACCCATTATGACTAGATTTTGAATATTCCTTTTTTTAGGATCATTGTGCCCAACAACAAACAATAGGCCTCTTCTCTGTTGTTTGTGTCTTTTCCAAGTCCCCATTCATAGGTGATAGGGTTAATTCCACCTGGTTCTAGGAGGATGCCACACGCTCCTACTTTGCCCGGATTTGTCTTTGAAGCGCCATAAAAAAAAGGTAGGGTCTGTTTAAAACTTTCATCCAAAGGATGAATTCTTCATTTTTTTACCCTTATTTTCCAATTTTAAAGTGTTGGCTTTAAATTGGGGGTGCTTGGCCAATTAGGCCAGCTAATTGCATAGCTGATCCAACTTCTCTCCTCTTGTTGTAGCTGATTAGTGTCAATTGGTTTCATTCCTTTTGAAGATAGGAATTCAGGTGTAAGACCCCAAGTCCTAGACTATGTCAATGACTGGAGGGTGGTCATTGAAAATTTGTTGATTTCTTACTAACTAAAGCTGCCAGCACAAGAAGGAAGGGAGACTTGTCCAATACCTTTTGATGGAGTGCTTTTTTTAGGAGAATAAGGATATTCCCTTTTCCAAGCTGTAAAGAAGTCATTAAATGGTCGGGATAGATTTAGATCGATCTCCAAGGGACTTACTAGAAGGTTCCAACATTCTTTTGCAAAGGGACAATCGAAAAAGAGGTGTTGAATGCTTTCTTCAGCCATTAAGCACAAAGGGCACCTGAAGGGCCTTGAAAATCCCTTTTTTTTTAGGTTATCCACAGTTAGGACTTGCATTTTAGAAGAATCTAGATGAATATTTTTACCTTTGGCAAGCTTTCAGTTTTCCACATTGTTCTCCAAGGTGCCCAATCATGTTTATCTTGTTGTGCTTGAAGAGTCAAATATCTTGATTTCACCGTGTACTCTCTTCCATTAGGATCCCATATAAATGAATCTTGGGAATCTTGATTAATTGGAGTAGCTCGCTTGAGAAGGATGATTAAGGAGTCTCATTGTTTTTTGAGATTTTGAAGGAGGATGGGGATCTTCTAATCTGCCCAATTATTGTTTTGCCAAAGAGAGATTGCTTCCAGTGTGCATATTCCCTTTGAGCTCATCCATATTCTTAATTTTTGGAGATTTGAATGAGTGGCTAGGGGAGGGTTCCCCATTATTCTATCTGCCCATATGTTAGTACCTTTGTCATTCCCAGGGAGTTTAGATGTGTGTTCCTTGATGAGAGGGAGGACATTTTTGACTAGTTTCCAAATTGGAGAGCATGGCCTGATCGAGGTTCCTTCTACCAGAAGGAGAGATTGAGCATGATTCATATACTTAGATTCCAAGACTTGCTTCCACCAACAGTTCTTCCCTGTGATAAGCATCCATGATATTTTTGCCCCTAGAGCCAAATTCAAATGAGCAAGGAGTCTTATGGACAGACCTCCTTTTTCATATGGCAGGGTTACTTGATCCCATTTTACTAAGCTTAGCTTTTTTTATTCAGATTTCCCTCCTTGCCATAGAAATCCCCTTATTATTAACTCTATTTGCTTGTGTATGCTAGTTGGTGCTAAAATTGCTGCAAATTGATATATTGGGAGAGTTGTGAGCATTGACTTAATTAAGATCGCTTTGCCTGCTAAATTAAGCCAATTCATCCCCCAATTTTGTATCTTTTTTTCACTTACTCAATGTGGTTGTTCCACAGTTATGTCTTCAAGCTTCTTTAGATATAGGGAGGCCTATACAGAGGAAATGACTCCATCTTGCTTGAAAGGGAATGTCCAAAATCTGATATATTCGTTGAAGAGAGCGTGGAGGCGCATTCCAACCATAGATTCTACATTTTTTGTTGTTTAGGAGTCCTCTGGAACCTCCATGAAATTATTCAGCCCTTTTTTTATCCTTCAGGCTACTATGCAAGAAGCCCCTCCCATCATTAGTGTATCATCTACAAATAATGAATGATTGATGCTTTTGACTCCAGAGGTTATAGAGAGGCCAGTTAATGTGTGTTCTCTTCTGCTCTTTTCAAGAGTTCTGCTCAACGAGTTTGCCATTAATATATAAGGAAGAAGAGATAAGGGGCATCCTTGTCTCAATCCCCAAGAACTTTGGAAGAACTCACTTGGCCTTCCATTGATCAGAGGTGCAATCCATGGTCCTACTATGCAAGATCTAATTACTTCTATAATCTCACTTGAGAATCCAAGTCTCTTGAGGATTGTTGATAGAAACGATAGATTAACTCTATCAAATGTGTTTGCCATATCTGATTTTATAATGATGCCTGCTCTTTCCTTGATACACATGAGTGCAGTGCTTCTTGGACTATCATAATATTGTCCAGGATCTGTCTATTAGGTACAAATCCTCCTTGATCTTCTGAGATTAGATCAGGGAGGAGGGGTTTTATTCTATTGGCTAGGATTTTTGTGATTATTTTATAAGAGGAATTACACAAGGAGATTGGTCGGAATCGACTGAAAGTGGAGGGCCTTGCCTCTTTTGGGACAAAAGCAAGGTAAGAAGAGTTGGTGAAACCTCCTAACTACTGTTTTCTAAAAACATTTCTTATCATTCTTATAAAATCGTTTTTGATAATGTGCCAATTGTAATGATAGAATGCAATGGAAAATCCATCGGGGCCAAGTTTTTTTTCCGGATGAAGGTCCCACACTACTGATTGGATCTCATTCTCATCTACTTCTTTAGTGAGTTCAAAGTTGTTTTCTTCAATTATTTTATTGGGAATATGATGGATGAAGGTTCCATAGTCTGAATTTGCTAATTCTGTTGTTAGAAGCTTTTTGAAATGGTTGTAAACTTCCTTTTTCAATGCTTCTTGACCTTTGATTTCTCTGTCTTCTTCTACCTTTATATTGTCAATCTGATTTATGATTCTATGCATCTTTGTTGAATTGTGAAAGAAGGCTATGTTTTTATCTCCCGCCTTCAGCCAAAGGTTGCGAGATTTTAATCTCCATTCCTCTTCCTCTGCTCTATTCTCTCTATAAACGTTGAACAGTCAAAAGGCTTTGAGACACATGAGAAGAAGTCTCATGTATGTAGATTGAAGAAAGGCTTGTATGGGTTGAAACAGGCACCTAGAGCATGGTATGGTCAAATTGATGGCTACTTACAGAAGACGGGATTTGTCAAGAGTGACGCAAATCGAAATCTCTACTATCTGGTTGTAGAGAATGAGCCTCTAATCCTAGTATTATATGTGGATGATCTCTTCTTGACAGGATCATCCAGGCTCATCGGGGACTACAAGAAGAATCTAGCCACAGAATTTGATATGAAGGATTTGGGACAGATGCATTATTTCCTGGAGTTGGAAGTTTAGCAGCAAAAGGGGGAGATCTTCCTTGGACAAGGGAGATATGCTACAGAAATTTTGAAGAGTTCAGGATGGAGGATTGTAGACCCATGGCTACTCCAATGATCACCAATTGGAAGAAAATTGATGCATCCGAAGACAAGCATGTTGATCCCACCTTATACAGGTAAGTCATAGGGTCCCTGATGTATCTGGTCAATACCAGGCCAGACATTTGTTACGCTATCAACACCCTCAATCAGTTCATGCTGGAGCCGAAGAGGGTGCATTGGGCAGCAACCAAACATGTTCTCAGATATATTCAGGGAACAATCTATTATGGACTCTTGTACACCAGGAGTAAGGATATCAGATTGAGTGGATTCACCGATGCAGATTGGGCTAGAAGTTCAGTAGATCGAAAAAGTACCTCTAGGTATTGTTTCAACATTGGATCAGGAATGACCTCCTGGTGCAGTAAGAAACAGAAGTCTGTAGCTCTGAGCTCAGCTGAGGCAAAATATATGGCTGCAAGCACAGCTTTGTGCAAGGCCATATGGCTTAGAACTGCTTGTGAACCTATTCAGAAGAAAGATGGAGTCGACCAGGATCATGTGTGATAATCAGAGTTGCATCAAGCTCTCTAAGAATCCAATGTTTCACGATCTGTCAAAGCATATAGATATCTAGTGTCACTTTGTCAGAGAATGTGTCCAACGAGGAGTTGTACAGTTGAGCTACACTCCTACAGGAGAATAGGTGGCAGATATCCTCACCAAGGCCCTTGGAAGAACAAAGTATGATTATTTCAGGGAAAAGATGGGGATGATAAAGAATCCATTTCCGTAGAAAAAATGGGGTTGATATTGTAGTGCAGTAGTAATCAGCAGTAGCACGATGCATAATGATGAGAAGAGGGAGTTGCAGTGTAGATGCAGTGTTGGGAAAAAAGACCAACAGCAACATGGATGCAGAGGGAGCTGTCATACGGATGAGGCGGTGGCAGAGGCAGAGCCATGGGCAGCAGTACATGATGCAGCAGTGCAGAGGATGTTGGGCGGCGAGCCCTAGCATCAGTACAGGGACCGACGCCATATAGTCAGAGTGATGCTCAGTATGGAGTATTACTAGAGCACAGTCCTCGCTAAGAGGGAGTGTTGATTTGGAGTAGCATTGGATGTGCTCTAGCCATGAAAATTGGTGGAGAGGCTAAAGCACATGAGGTCTCCAAGACCCAGAAATGGTTCTGGGCAGATTCTATCCAGTTTGGGAGATATTAAAATAATTAATACTTTTAATGGAGTTCCTAAGTCTAAACTTAGGAAAAATAAAATATTAATGGGTATTAATATAACACTAGGCTAGAAGGTTCCAAAAGTCATGGATCAAGCCAAATCTAATCTTAGTCGTTGATTAGAGATTTAATCTCGGTCGTTGAAGGACCAACAGGAAAAGTATAAGAAGAGGCTTGAGGGTCAGTTGGAGAACACGCTGAGGGAGACCAGTCAGTTCAATTTCCGAAGCCGGGTTAGCTGAGAAATTTGAACTAGTGGTCTAGAGAGCAGCAAGAGGCAGCGGGTACGGAACAGAGAGTCGAGAACAGCACCAGAAGACCAGCACAGAGGTTGGAGAGGCAGATGCAGAGCCTCTCAGGCAGACACAAAGCCAGCAAACTGCATAGTCACTAGAGGGCCTGCGTGGGTGACGTAGCGAGGCCTAGTGCTGACGCAGAGAGGCAGGAGCTAACGCAGAGGGTCTGGGCGTTGCGCAGAGGCCAAAAACCTGATGCTGAGACTGGGAGAAGGGATGGAGAATTTTACTCTATTGGGTAAGCCAGTTTGGCACCCAGTTGTACTGAAGAATTGTTGAATAATAAAATCCTCCTCTGCTGCACCGGTTTTCCCACATTGGGTTTTTCCGAGGACAATTGTCCAAAATATCTGTGTTGATGTGTTGATTCTTGTGCATGTGCTCGTTTCTGTATTATGGTGTGATATCTGCAGTAGAATTTATTTTAATGTTTACTAAAGGGTTTTCATAAATAACTTATTGAGAAATAAGTCGGTTAAATAAATCAGTTGTTGCAGTGATAGAATTTTCAAAATGCTGAAGTGTGGACTATTCTAGAAGTGATTGAGTTGTAGTTTATTAATATGCTATCCTCGATTAGGATACGATCTAGCCTTTCTTTTATATTTCTTTTGCCGATTCTTTTAGTGCTCCATGTATATTTTCCGCTATTGGGAGGAATATCCAATAGGTTGTAGGCTTCCATAATGTTTTCAATGGAGTCCCTTGATGGATCAGCATGAAGGGAACCTCCAAACTTCTCATCAGCATTCAAGACTAAGTTGAGGTCTCCTCCAACTATGATGCTTCCTTTTTGTACCTGGGATAAGATATCTTTGAGACAATTCCAGCATACTTCTTTCGCTCTATAGTGATTTAGCGCATAGATATTAATCATACAATATTTCTCATCAGTAATTTTATTTCTTAGGTCAGTTTTAATCCAGTGTTGATCTTTTAGTTGATGTACTAATTCCCATTTTCCTTTCCTCCACAGAGTGCAGATACCTCCTAAGGCCCTTGTTGCTTGGAGAGGTGAGCCTTCATTGTTCCTTATTTTTTGGATCATTTTCTCAGATTCTTGTTCATTTATTTTGGTCTCCTGTATCATGAAGATGTCCGGATTTTCCATTGTTAATAAGTCTTTGATTGCATTGAATTTCAATGGGTTTCCCATTACTCGACAGTTCCAGTAGACCAGATTCATTATTTATTTTGGTTGGAGACAGAGGGTCCTTTCTCTCTGGAAGGATGGGGGTTTTCTCCTTATTTCCTATGTTCTTTTCGAGGAAGGAATCCATAGGTTGTTGACTACCCATAGCCATCTCCTTTATTGCAGCTTCATCTCTTAGTTCTCTGTTTGATTTTCTTCCTTGTTTTTTTTATGGTTAAGAGAGGATAATGATTGGTTCCTTGTTAGGATTTGATCAAATGAGGGAGGGAGGGGGCTAAGAGGGAGATTGGGGGAGGAGGGGATGGGAAAGTGAGGAAAAGGGAGAAGTGGGGAGGAGGGAGGACAAGAGGATGGAATGGCAAGCTCTTCGAGAGGACCAAAAGGTTGGAGGAAGGGAGGGGAGGGATGGAAGGAGGCAAAGGAGAAGAGGGGGTAGAGAGGGGATCTGAGAGAATAGGGGTTGAATGAGAGGGAGCTTGAGGGAATGAAGAGGGTTGAGAAGGTTGTTTACTTGCTATCTTTTTCTTTTTTACTTGTTCCCATTTTGGATCTTGAGCTTCTACTTCTTAGTTTTCTTGTTTTTTCGGACATCTATTAGCAAAATGACCGTATTCATGACATACCTTACACTTGAATGGGATTTTTTCATAGTCCAGCTGCTGAATGTGCATCCAACTGTCAACTTTGATCTTCACTGCTTCCGGGAGTCCTTTTCCTAGGTCTATTTCAACACATAGCCTCGCACACGCGTGCATATTCTCCTTTGGCTCGCTTTTGTCGATGTATTTTCCCACTACATTTCTTATTGCTTTGATTGATTCATCACCCCAGCAGTGGAGGGGGAGGTGAGAAAGACGCACCCAAATTGGCACAAAATTTGGCACATCCAACTCTAGATCGAAATACGAAATCCACTTGTTTATATATAAGCCCCTAGTGTCCATGAAATATGGGCCATTTCTTAATATCAAGCCTATGTCTTCTTTTATTTCAAAATGGAATATGTAGTAGACTCTTCCACAGAACCTAATCAAGATTTTTCCACTAATTGAAGAGAACCAGTTTTTTTCAACCCACTTCTGCACCAATTGAGGAGAAGGCCAAAGTCCTATAAATTATCCCACCAATCCACGTTCAGAGAGTGAGAGCGCTGCATGACAAGTAAGGGAGGGAGGAAGAATGATTTATGGGATATCTTCTAGTTTTTTAACAAACTTGGAAACCGAGGGTATGGATCTAGGAGGGCCAAGAGAAGTTAACATAGAAGCGAAGGCAACAACGTTTTCTTCAGGGAGTTGAGCCATTTGAGATGAAGGAGGAGGGAGGTCACCATCCGGAGGAGGCTCTGGAGGGACCATAGCTGAGGCAGGAGGTCGAGGCCGAGGTAGCCAGGAGCAGGGGAACGCGAGGGCCTGCAAAGTGCACACGCATCCAGTTCAAAAAAATCGGGAGGTCATTCCCAAAGTGCCCAAGTAGTTAGCCAATAAAAACTACTACCATAAGTTTTGATCAGGCATACCCTTGACTAAATCACCTTATGCCTCCACTCTATGGCCTTAGCAATCCTACCTTTTAGAAAACCCCCTTCAGTTGGAAAAGAGCCAACCAAAAGAGGGAGGAGATCTATTATAGTGACAGTGGGTAAGGACTAAGTCGCATAAGACTAATCCCTCAATACTTCGAACTTTACATTAAATAAGGGTGGTAGATTGTATTGCAACAAGAGTGAAGGAATTTACCATCTTTGACTACTAGTCTTAGGACGGCCAAACCATTGTTCTAATCACCATCAAAGTTTCTTTTTTAATTGCAGCAGGGATCAATTCCTCTCTACATATGATTGTCATATTCTCAAATTTATTCAAATTTCGCCCATTCATCTAACTTGTCTTTGAGATTTCTGGAGTGTTTTTAAAGTGCAAGTTGCTTGCCTCTTATTATGATTTTTCATGGCTCATAAAACAATTTACAAGTCTATTTTTTCCAAAAATATTTGATGTTCATTTTTTTCATTTTCTTTTCAACTATATTTTGAAGTTGGAAGTTGAGTCTTGCTTTGTCAATATGCCAAGGCCTTAGGACCCATTTTGGTAGATGGTGAACCTATAGATGGGACAAACCAACAAAGGTTGTCTTGTAAACTATGTGGAAAGTCCATGACACGGAGGACTCAACTAGACTCATAGGGCATGATGTTGGTATTTTTATTGTATCAATCCCAAAGATTATGTGAGCTACCCACAACAAAGATTGTCTTGTAAACTATGTGGGAAGTCCATGACACGGAGGACTCAACTAGACTCATAGGGCATGATGTTGGTATTTGCACTATATCAATCCCAAAGATTATGTGAGCTACCCACAATGTTATTTATGAAGAGGATAAAATGATGGAGGAGCCAATCGGGACTAAAGCTAAACTTACAATCGAATAGTTGGCTAGATCCTCAAAAATCATGGGCATATCTAGGACTTCGGAGAGCAAGGACCTCACCTTTCTTTGTTCCAAGCACAACCTTCCATCTAGTAAAGGGCTAAAAAAAGAATCAAGAAGTAGATAGAGTCATAGGGAGGTGCCTCTTCTAAAGCAACATATCTTTGAGCATTACAAATACCAATCCATATTTCCAATCAATGTTTGATGCTATCACTGTTGTTGGCCCCAAGTATGAGTGCCTTGCCTACAAAGAGTTGTGGGGGACAATTCTTCAAGCAGAAAAGAATGACATCAATGCTAAATTAGACAACCTAAAGAAATTGTGGGAGGTCATCGGATGCACAACAATGTCCAATGGTCGGACAAACAAGAAGGGTGGACCATTATTAATTTCTTGGTACATTGTCTTACATGTACAATGTTTATTAAATCCATTGATGCATCAAACATGTTAAATACGTGACATTGTTGTGTGAATCATTGGATGGGTTTATCTAATGGATTGATTTGCAATATGTTGTACAAATAGTAGGAGATAATGCAACTAATTAACTAGTTGTCCACAAGTTGCTAGAGATGAACCCCACAATGTTCTAGACTCCATGTGCTGCCCATTGCGTCATTTGATGCTTGAAGAGGATGTCGGAAATATATCCATCACCAAGAAGGTCAATGATCAAGCTACAAGTGTCACAAAATCCATATATAACCATGTGTTTGTTCTTTAAGCCTTACAAGGAAATTCACAAAAGAAGGAGTTGTTGCATCCTAAAATCACACATTTTTCCAATAGCTTCATTTCTCTTCAACCCATGTTTGAATGAAAATTTGATTTTAAGTGGATGTTTGTTTGTGATGGACGACACAATTGTGCATTTAGCACAAGACTAGATGGGAGAACCATCAGCAAACTAGTGCACATTAATTCCTATTGAGAAGGAGTGCAACAGTGTGTACAGTTAGTGGACGTTTGGTAAAGGTTCTCCACTTGGTTGTTCCATTGTCCAATTCATGGAACAACACTTTCCCTCAGCCCCACCTATGCTTACTCACGTAACTTTGATTTCAATGGCAAGGTTATGGAAGGGCTCCTTACATGTCTCCAAAGTCTACAAGATGGTACCTGATGCCAAAGCTCCCAAAACAATAAATCATGAGATCGAGATGTATCAGGATGCTACCAGACTATTTGACTTTGTTGACACCATCGAAAAAAAGGAGTATTTTGATGCCACCTAAGCCATTAGAATTTAGAATTTTTATTAAGTAGTTTATTTGAAAGCTTAATTATGTTTTCTTTATTTCCTATTTTCCACTTTAATTAACTGTGCTTTAAATATTTTTTTCTTATTTTTTGTAGATATTTTATGATAACATTAAACTACAAAATAATTACTTTTAAAGTGGTCCATTTTCATATGGGCACAAATACCCACCCAAGTGGGTAACCCTTAGGAGAAAAATTTTCTCCTATTTGTTTTGCATGTCAAGCAAACAACACTATGACAATTCCCATGTAGCTAGCCTTGAAAGCCTCCCATCTATTCTTTAGTCAATGCTTTATTGCATCTAGCTTGCTTGTTAGATGAAGGTGGGTCACATATTGTAAGGTACATCAACCATTTTTGTACTCAAGTTCTTTCATTTAATGTTTAAGGGCAGTATAGTATGGAACACAAATTGAATTGGATGATAGAATGCTTTGAGTTGTATTCTTGTTCCCATGCTTCACCTTGGTGGTTATCCCTTGCCACTAGTCCAATGTGACCTTCCCTGAGGCCTTTCTTTCCACTATCCAAGACAAGTAAAACTACAAGGCATTGGTGGGTGTTGTGTGTCCATGATAATCCATACTTAACACTTTCCATCTCTCCCTCATATCCATGTCCCATCTTTGGAATGATTGCTATCGGTGACCAATATCGGTTCCTTGTTTTCCTCATCCTTGAGTAGGGGACCGGAAACTTTGCCCCAAGGGATTGATGCAGTAGAAAGGAAAAAGTATGTGCCATAATGATAACATGCAAAAAATTGACAGGGATAAATGAAAGTGTGTGGACAAAATCCTAGCCTAAGTTGTCTACCCGCCATTACCACTCACCCAATTCCTAGCTAATACATGAGCCATCTAAACAAAATGAACTCTATTCCAAAACCCGACGAGCAACGAAATGCTTCATATTTAAGGGGTCAATGATGAATCAATTAAAGCTTGTAACCCAAGTTGGATCTACCAAAAAAAAATCAATGATAAATAGGTGCACAATACAGGTGGTAAAAATGGGCTAAGGAAAGGGATAACTTAGATCCCATGATTGCTCCCTCTTCATATCATAACACTCAAGGATGATGGAATTTCCTATCTAGTACAAAGACTATGGCATCCTCCATGAAGTAAACTCCTACCATGTCACTAACCATTCACACCTACTGATTGACAATTAGCCAAGGAACTATTCCTCCCTTTAGGGTTGGAAGTGTTGATTTCTGGTAGCATCGGATGTGTTCTAAGTCACAAAATTTGCAGGGAGGCTTAGACACATGCATTCTCCAATACCCAGAAATCGTTTTGGGAAATTCCACTCGGAGGGAGTTTTATTAAAATAATTAATTATTTTAATGGGAAATTAAAATAATTAATGGGTATTAATCTAAACTGTGGGTGAAACTTCTAGAAAAAGGCGGAGATCAAGTCAATATGATCCTAGCCATTGATTAGAATCTAATTTGGGTCGTTGATTGATCAACGAAAGGATTATAAGAGGAGGCTTGATGGGCACTTGGAGAATACACCAGAGGGAGATACTCAGTTACCCAAGTAAGATCGATTTTCTCACTAGTCGAAGTTCGGCAAGAGAAAATCGAATCAACGAGAGAGTTGCAGATAAGAAAGGAAGAGAGGGCATTAGCATTTTTCGAGAGTGCAAGGCAGCAAGACGCAGAGCAAGAACAGGGTGACGCAGAAAGAGGCAGTGCAGAGGCAAATTGACGCAGAGCCCAAGTGGGCAGCTAGACACTGGGCCAGTGTGAGAAGTTTGACGCAAAGGGACACAAAAGGATTCGAAGGAAGAGTACTTCACCTGGATCATAAATTTGTCAGGAAGGGTCTGTAAAATTTCTCTCCTGTTTTGTTGGTTGTAATCTGTATATGAGAATTTGCAGAAGAATAATAAAGAAACCCTCATATGTTGCATCGGTTTTCCCACATTGGGTTTTTCCGGGGACGATTGTCCAAAAATAATTGTACCATTGTGATTGTATTTTTGCCAGTATTTTTCCTTACATTTACTTTCTGCAATATTTTAATTGCGAAGGCTGCAGTAGAATATATTTCAATATTTGTCGTAAGAACACTGTGAATAACTTATTTCTGAGATAATAAGTAGAAGAAATAATATTAATCACTGCAGTAGGATTTCGATTTAGAAATTTTCACATGGTATCAGAGGTAAGGGAAAGAAGAAGTCGGAAGACCCAGCATTGAAGGAAGAAAGGAATTCGAAATTCCTGCAAAGGCAGTAATTCGAATCTCCAAGGGGCTTGTGCAGTGCAAGGCCAAGAGGATTAGATTTCATGGGAAAACTCTCTCTAAGTGAGTTGACAGAGAGGTAAGTCTTCCCAATCGAAATTTTTCAATGGTAGAAGGAACAGCACAGCAAAAGATTCAACAAGAGGGGTTGTCTCAGGTGGGATGCAGTTTTTCCTGCAGCAGTCACTGAGGTTGGTTAGCGTCGGAAATTGGCACAATATGGATACTCAAAGTGTCTCAGAGTTATCTACTAGATTAGATGAATAATTCACATGCCTAGCAAATTCAACGTCAGCAGATGTTTGGTACATTGATAGCGAGGCTTCAACTCATATGACTGGAGTACGAAAACATTTCTCGAGCTATCAAGAAGAACAAATGGACTTCCAAATAACTACGAGAAACAAAACGAAATGTACTCCAGTAGGGAGAGGCACCATAGCATTTCAGACAGAAGCAGGAACCAACATTCGAGCCACCAATGTTCTACATGTGCCAGGATTAGGAATGAACTTGATTTCAATGTCCCAGTTCAAGTACAGTGACCAGTACTAGTATCTCCTCAGAAGGAGGAAATGCAGATAGTTCTCAACAGATGGAACAACAGGATCAGGAGGAGGAGTTGGTTGAGCCTCCCACCACCAGTGGTAGAACCAGCAAAGAAGTAAGGCAGACACTAAGGGACGCAGAAATTAGGCCGATTAAAAAAAACAACTTCCGGATGAAGAAGTTATGGCTTTTTGAAGAAAAGTTGTTGAAAATGTCGACGAAGTACGTGAATGTGTGGAAGTGAATGATAATGTTATATTTATAAAAAAAATCCCACCACCCCACCCCTTCCAAACTTAATCTAATTAGTTCTCTTAAAAAAAAAAAGGCTTTATGCGACCCACTTTTATAAATAAGTGAAAGTCACTTTTTACAATGATACTGTATGAACTACCCACTAAATTGTGACTTAAATAAAAGATAAAGAGACTTTAAAATTATAAGTGACTCACTTTTTATAATGGGTGAGAACACTTTTACATAAAATAACTTTAAAACATAAGTTACATGTGCTTCGAAAAAGTAACTCAACAAAAAGAAAGACTTGAACCCAAAACCTCTATTCTCATAAAGTAACTTTGGCCAAGTGGAGTAGTTTAAAAGGTTAGTAATTTTTGGAAAAGAGAAAAGGGTTTTTTTTTTTTTTTAGTCACTAAAACTTCGGAGCGTGTGCTTACTTGAGAAAGTCCTTTTTGCCTACAAAACAAAAAAAAAACACGACCCAAAACAAACATGCAAAAAAAACCAAACCTTAAGGCTTGAAGTTAGATTTTTCCGGAAACTAAATATTTTCCTCAATGTTTCTGATTTTCTGAGATCACACTAAGGCACGGCGGAAAAGAGTATATGCATGAGAAAAAACCTTCCTTTCTATTTCTTATTTGCCTAGATCGCACAGAGTCGCAGGGCAAAGAGCATATGCAGAAATGAAAGGTATAGATCCGGTAATAAAAAACAGAGCGATAAATAAACCAAAATAAACAGAGAGATAAATAACTACAACTGCAAATAAAGACTGTATACCTCCAAATCTTAAAAATGACGTAGCTAGAGCTACCGGAAACCTTTTCGCATGAAACGAAAGGGGTTCCTCACTAGAACAAATGCTCCTAACACAATAGAGCAGACATCTCGGCCCGAAAGCGGTAAAAAACAATAGATCTAGGAAACGACAGTCGAATGCAGTTGTACCGGCTTTGGATTTGGATCACCAATGGATGCGACCCTCAAATAGCTCTGATACCATGTAGGAATTTATAGGGTAAGTTCCTCAGATAGAACACCAAAGGGCACCGCTCACAAACAGATAACATATCAGTACACCATTATTCTTGATGTGGTGAAAACCTTCAAAGAGGGAAACAGTCCACGACCTGAGCCAATGCAGCCACTCCAAGCAATTTATTGATGTAAAAGAAAGAAAATTTACATAAGCTTCTCTCATGAACTGTCACCTTACAAAGACCCTCCATGCTCTTTAAATAGAGATCATGGACCAATCGGGTGTTAAGCCACGGATCAAGTGTCGGTAATACCGAGGAAAGAATGAACCGTCAGATCACTTCATGTCTAGAACATACCATGACCGTCAGATTGTAAGTTACAAAAAGTACATACTAAAGAAACACACTTTACCTAACTATACACTAGACCAAGTTATACTTAACTATTTCCTGTCTCAGAATATCCTAACAGTTGAGCCCACCGAAGATATCACAATTGCCTTGCGGGAGGGGAAAGGCCCATTAACTTTCTTTTCATAGCGCAGGCCAACTTATCTAGACACGAAATCCTCATGAGGTAGAACAAATAAAACATCGCATCCGGAAGGATTTCCCGCATATCACAATCGCAGGCTGGGAGACACTGAGGTACAGGAGTGCTTTAAACTGTGTGATCATCGATCGCCAATCTGCAGGGGGTGATGTCATCACTGCCATGTGTCACCTTATGATTGGTGACATGTGTCACCCTGAAATGCCCCCATAGGACCCCTGAAAATATTGAATCTGAGTGCCATGAATCACTCATACTGCCACATCACCTTCCGTACTGTCATGTGGAGGAAAGAGAAAGGGTTCGCCCAGCCTTGGTTTTTCCATGAAATTCCTTTGCAAACTGATTTTGGCCTCCCTCGACGCTTTTACACTGGATCGCCAAATCGGCAGTTCACAGAGTTTTTAAAGAGGTAACCCCTTTACTCCACCAATTGTCGATGTCGCGGGACTGCTGGAATGCGAGATGCGGGACTACCGGATGCGTGACTGCAAGAATGCGGGAAAGTGGGACTGCGAGAATGCGGGAAAGCGAGACTGCGAGATGCGGGACTGCGGGACTATGAGACTGCGGGAATGCAGGAATGTGAGATGCAGGACTGCGGGATGCCCAATATGCGAGTGTGCGGGATTTACCATATTCCACCAAGTGGAGGAGAGAGAAGGGGGCGGCCTGGCCTTGGGTTTTCCATGCATTTCTTTTGTTAATCCTTTTCGGCCTCCCCCGACGATGTTACACTATATCATAGAATCGCATACCGCGAGGTTTATAAGTTAGAACCTCGCCGATCACATCGATCGCTGATATTCGATCTCCTAACCCTGCCGATATTTCCTACCTGCTGGACTCTGTCGATGGCCGACCTGCAATTGCGATAAGCTTCGGGGTCCCCGATATGCGGTTTTCCTTTATACTTGGTCATTTTCTTTGTTTTCTGGGCTTTCCAAGGGTAACTTCAATATGCCATATCTTATGATCCAGAAGTCCATTTTCAGACTTCCATATAACGTTGGAAAGCTCTTTTCGGACACTATGCAATGGAGAGGGTCCGATTTAGTTCTGAGATCTTCTGTGGCCTGGGAAGGTGACTTCAAACTTCACTGCTCTTGGGCAACCTTGACCAACTGAAACCCACAATACAGTGGCTGTAGTGTTACTTGGGAGTGGGAGCGAAAGCGAGGAGCGGGAGCGAAAACGGGAGCAGGAGCGACATTTTCAGAAGCTCCCGGTTTGAGAGCGAATCCTGGAGCAATTTTTAAAAATATATATATATATATTATATTTTTTAATTTTTGATACATATATGTCAACAAAAACATGTAGAATGATGAATTAGATATAAAAAACATAAAAAAACATAGATTGATCATTGAACCATGTCACATCAATCATCTAGATTCTAGATTCTAGAAATTATAATCTTCATCGACCATGTCCACAAGTTAGTAAAATACATATTACAACTGCAACATAATGAGTCTCGTGAATCAGATTCATCAAATTCAATCTTAAAGTTTCAACTTCAAGCTTTCAAAATTGAATATTCAATATATAACATTTATCATCATTGATCACAAAGTTGTACTTGTAAGCTAAGTTTAACGGTTAACCATTACAAGAAGTAATATCTTAGATATTTCTAAGTCCTAACTTCTAACTGTTAACATGAAATGAAATGTTATAAAATGAAACATGAATAATGAAATGAAATGAAACAACTTTAGTCTTTCACGAAGCATCATATTCATAATTCACAATCATTACCAATGAGTTATAATTGCCAACTTCAAACTTCAAATTTTCATTGTCACAGTCATACATTGTTTACAAAAAATATCATTATGATATGAAAGAGTCAAGAGTCAAGAGTCAAGGACTCAAGACTCAACAATTATGAAAACTAATAGAAACTAGAAAAGACAAGTAAACTATAAATCTACATGTGGCCCTTGCCACGAGAGTCTCCAGGAGTATAAGCAGGTCATGGTGGTCTTCTAGGAGTCTCCCGCACAGACCGACGACCAGAAGTAGAAGGCACATGCCCTCCATGTGAGGGTGTAGATGGAGGTGGCGACAGCAAAGGAACAAGACTCGGAACTCAAGCATTGCTACTGGATGGTGGAGGTGGTATGGCTGCTGCAGCTGCTTCATCTTCATCCCTTATAAGTTCCTCTTCTAGTTCTTCAAGATGTATAGTGCCATCCTCCAAATTGTCATCCTCTGGGTGATTGTCCCAAATTTTATATGTGGGATCC
>APFE030714430.1:77989-149104 GCA_000404065.3 Pinus taeda
AGTTGGTTTCACTGATTCTGATTGGGCTGGTGACGCTGATGATCGGAAGTCTACTGCCGGTTATGTCTTCACTCTTGGTTCAGGACCTATTACATGGGCTTGTAAGAAACAGGCTGCCATTTCTCTTTCGTCAGCAGAAGCAGAGTATCGTGGTGCCGTGGAAGCTAGTAAGGAAGCCTTGTGGCTTCGTCAGATCCTATCAGAATTGGGGTTTGAGCAGCAGCATCCGACTACACTTTGGTGTGATAATCAAAGTGCCATTCAGCTTTGCAAAGATCCAGTTCAGCATCAGCGCAGCAAACACATTGAACTTCACATGCACTTCATCAGAAAGCTCATTCATGACCATGTTCTTGAAGTGCAATATTGTTCAACAGATGATCAGGTTGCAGACATCTTCACAAAGGCTCTCACAGAGGCGAAGTTCACTAAACTTCGATATATGCTTGGAGTTCAGGAAGTTGTCACTAAGGGGGGATAGGCTCTAGTGCCTCCTTCCTTCTCCTATTGTGTCATATTTGTAAATCCTTCAATCCTATCCCAAGTTGTTCTTAAGGGGGGATGTTAGGATATTCCGACACATAGGAAATAGTTAAGTTCAACTTGGTCTAGTATAGAGTTAGGTATAGAGTTAGGTAAAGTGTGTTTCTTTACCGTTGTACATTTTGTAACTTACAATCCGACGGTCACGATATGTAGTGATCCGACGGTTCATTCTCTCCTCGGTATTACCGACACTTGATCCGTGGCTTGACACCCGATTGGTCCATGAATTCTAATTAAAGCGCATGGAGGGTCATTTGTAGGTTAACCGTGCATGAGAGAAGCTTATGTAAATTTTCATTCTTTTATTAATAAATTGCCTGTAGTAGCCACGTTGGCGCAGGCCGTGGGCTGTTTCCCTCTCTGAGGGTTTTAACCACGTCAAAATACTGGTGTATTGATCTGTGATCTGTTTGTGAGCGGTGTCCTTCTGGTGTTCTGTCTAAGGAACTTACCCTGTAAATTCCTACAGTAAGTGATGTCACATCAACATACTATGAAAATTTCTAAATAGAAATCCTACTGCAGTGATTAATATTATTTCTTGTACTTATTATCTCAGAAATAAGTTATTCACAATGTTCTTACAATAATTATTGAAATATATTTTACTGCAACCTTTACAATTAAAATATTGCAGAAAGTAAATGTAAGAAAAAAACTGGCACAAATACAATCACAATGACAGTTATTTTGAACAATCATCCCCAGAAAAACCCAATGTGGGAAAACCGGTGCAACAGATGAGGGTTTTATTATTCTTTAGCAAATTCTCATGTACAAATTACAACCAGCGAAATAGGAGTGAGAAATTTTACAGACGTTTCCTGACAAAATTCTTGATTCAGGTGAAGTACTTCTCTTCCCCAGAATCCTTCTGTTTCCCTCTGTGTCAAAACTTCTCACATTGACCTAGCGTGTAGCTGCTCACGTAGGCTCTACATCAATCTGCCTCTGCACTGCCTTTTTCTACGTCACCCTGTTTCTGCTCTACGTCTTGCTGCCTTGCACTCTCGAAGGATGCTGATGCCCCCTCTCTTCCTTTCTCGCCTGCAACTCTCCCTCTGATTTGATTTTCTCTTGTCGAACTTCGACCAGTGGGAAAATCGATCTTACTTGGGTAATTGAGTATTTGCCTCTAGTGTGTTCTCCAAGTGCCCCTCAAGTCTCCTCTTATAATCCTCTCGTTAATCAATCAACAACCTAGATTAGATTCTAATCAATGGCTAGGATCATATTGACTTGATCTTTGCCTTCTTCTAGAAGTTTCACCCACAATTTAGATTAATACCCATTAGTTATTTTAATTTCCTAAGTTTAAAAATAATTAATTATTTATATAAAACTGTCTCCGAGTCAAATTTCCCAAAACGATTTTTGGGTATTGGAGAATGCATGTGTCTAAGCCTCTTTGCAAATTTTGAGACTTAGAGCACATTTGATTATACTAGAAATCAACACATACAAGTCCTGGGTCATTTGCCAAGTACATGGTACAACTGTGGGGCCAGATGGGCATGGTGAACCAGGTGCATCTTCCTTTCTCCAATAGGTGAATCTTAAGCAATCTCTGAACATCTCTGGGGATCCATGGAGTGCTGTCTACTACTGTGGAGGCCCATGGCTCTCTACACGCACCCTACATGTGCCAATGTAGCCCTCTGGAGGTTGAGGACCTCGTATAGGAAGACCAAACCCAAAATGGAGACCATTTGCAATCTTGCATAAGATTCAATGCATCTCCTAGCCTTCTAGTCAATGTTACTTGGGAGCGAGAGCGAAAACGGGAGCGGGAGCGACCATTTTTAGAAGCTCCCGGTTTGGGAGCGAATCCCGGAGCGATTTTTAAAAAATATATATATAATATATATATATATATATATATATATATATATATATATATATATTATATTTTTTAATTTTTGATACATATATGTCAACAAAAACATGTAGAATGAATGAATTAGATATAAAAAAACATAGATTGATCATTGAACCATATCACATCAATCATCTAGAAGTTATAATCTTCATAAACCATGTCCACAAGTTAGTAAAATACATATTACAACTGCAACATATAGAGTATCGTGAATCATGATTCATCAAATTCAATCTTAAAATTTCAACTTCAAGCTTTCAAAATTGAAAATTCGATATATAACATTTATCATCATTGATCACCAAAGTTGTACTTGTAAGCTAAGTTTAACCATTACAAGAAATAATATCTTAGATATTTCTAATTCCTAACTTCTCACTGTTAACATGAAATGAAATGTTATAAAATGAAACATGAATAATGAAATGAAATGAAACAATTTTAATCTTTCATGAAGCATCATCTTCATAATTCACAATCATTACCAATGAGTTATAATTGCCGACTTCAAACTTCAAATTTTCATTGTCACAGTCATATATTGTTTACAAAAAATATCATTATGATATGAAAGAGTCAAGAGTCAAGAGTCAAGGACTCAAACTCAACAATTATGAAAACTAATAGAAACTAGAAAAGACAAGTAAACTGTAAATCTACATGTGGCCCTTACCACGAGAGTCTCCAGTATAAGCAAGTCGTGGTGGTCTTCTAGAAGTCTCCCGCACAGAGCGACGACTAGAACTAGAAGGCACATGCCCTCCACGTGAGGGTGTAGATGGAGGTGGCGGCAGCAAAGGAACAAGACTCGGACCTCGAGCACTGCTACTGGATGGTGGAGGTGGAGGTGGAGGTGGCATGGAAGCATCATCTTCATCCCTTACAAGTTCCTCTTCCAGTTCTTCAATATGTACAATGCCATCCTCCAAATTTTCATCCTCTGGGTGATTGTCCCAAATTCTATATGTGGGATCCTCATTAGCCCGATCACAGTAATGACTCAACAACCTCAAGTTGTAGTGCAAATAAACCAAGCTTTCTGCTCGGTTTTCATTGAGTCTGTTCCTTTTCACATTATGTATGTAGCTGTAGGTGCTCCAACACCTCTCTGCAGAAGAAGTATTTACAACCTGTAAAAGAACTTTTTTTGCCAATTTTGGCAAAAGTCCCTGGCCGCCATATGTTTCCCACCATGTGAGAGAATCAAATCTGTCTCTGTCTTTCATTGCATGGAAGGTACCAAACAAACCAATGCCACTGAAATATCTACCTATTTCAAGGCGCACAGCTGCACATTCCTCCCTCTCAGGTACCAACTTTTCTAATGCATCCAAATATCCTCTAGTTACCTCTGCATCTAAATGGAGTTTGGTCTTAATCCCACCCCCTGGTGCAGGTTGGCCCAACCAAGATGTAGAGTAGTATTTTGGCGTAAGGATATACGCCAAGCAATGTAGTGGAATATTAAGTTTATTCCACCATACACACACACAATCATGAATCAGTTTGTACAAGTCGGGATCTTTGTTATGAACAATATCTTTTATTTGCCCAAACATGGTATCCATCTGCTCATACACCTTGCCAATCACTGGTTTGTCTGTATCTGCAAACCGAATCATGTGATAAATGGGCTTGGTGAAATCCAACACTTGCCTCACACTTGTCCAAAACTGACCATCAAGAGCGGCCTCCTCCACCAGTTCAAAACCTTGCCTGTCAGCTCCATTTGTAGCCCTTTCCTTTAATACCTGCCAATGTGGGCTTGATACCATGCTAGCCAATGACTACCTAAATTACTACCTAACTAAATTAAACTAACTAAACTAACTAAATTACTAAGTTACTTACCTCTCTGCAGGCTTGCTCCTCGCTCCTTGGCAATTGCTCTTCACTTCTCCTTGCTCCTTTGCTCTGGCTCTCATTCAAGTGATAATGAAATGTTTGTTTGCCCCATTGGGCTTTTAAAACAATTTAAAAAAAAAAAAAACTGGAAATTTTTTTCGCATCCGCGGCCTTTTTTTCGCCCGGATCGCTCCCGGAACGAATATTTAACGTTCGGGAGCGATCGCTCCCCGATTGCTCCTGAGCGTTAAAAATTCGCTCTAGGAGCGACGCTCCCGATGTTGCTCCCTAAATTGGCAGGGAGCACAAATTTTTTTATCGGGAGCGCGCTCCCTACCCGCTCTTGAGCCGCTCCCGCCCGGAGCGTGGATTGGGAGCGGGAGCGGGGGGGGGGGGGGGGGGGGGGGGGCGCTCCCCCGCAACACTGCTTTCCAGTACAACAAGTCATTTAAGGAAATCGAGTTAAAGAGCTTACAAACCATGGACAACAGGTGGGCACTTCATAATGGCATGCCCTTCCATAGTGGGCTTTGGCATGTGTGTTACACTGGACAATCCCTCTTGCGGACAAGAGCGATCTTCCTAGATCCTAGATGGAAACTAGAAACAATCATGACAAATGAATTGACTCTTTCCCTAAGTTAAACTTCTTTGAATTATAAGTAGTATAACTAATGGATAAACCTCTTATCGGTTTCACGAAATGCCTGATGAAGATCCCTTATTGTGACTTGATGTAGTTCTTCAATGCTTGATAGGACTTGCAAACATAAACCATAAAAGGATCAAAAGCACATGTGATATAATAATCCAAACAACTTAGCTTAATGATCAAGGAAATTAGGGATTGAATTTTCCTTAAGAAATATAATAAACAATTGCAAACCATTGATGATTCACAAAAGACAAAATCAATGGGAGAAAGTGCTCATTTGTATTAATCAGAAGATAAGGGGAGCCTTACAACCTTCGCCTTGATGCTGTGAGGTCCCTCCCAAATGCCTTCAATCTCCTCCTCAGATGACAAGTTCTCTAATCTCAAACGAACAACATAAGATTGTATTCTCTGAATTCTGATCTCTTCCCATCCCTCAACCCTCTAGTCCTTTTATAGACCAAAGGGAAGGAAGTTTCAGATCCCTAGGAAGAAGATGAACCTCCTTTAATGAGGCATGAGGTTACCATGAGAAAAGGGATAGAAATGCATCTTGAGAGGGTTATAGTTCGAATAGTCATCACGTAGAAGCATTCAGTTAGGAAATATTTGACCAACTATGTTTCTAGAATATACTTTTTTGTGTTTACTTTCTAGAATTCACCTGCGCGAGTTTATAGTTACAGACAGAGTGCAACTCTGTGCTGTTTTCAAAGTCAATTTCAGCACATGCATGGGAAACTCTAGAGAAATCGGCGCAGGTGGAACTTAACAAGGTGTGACAACTATTTGACTCAAATTTCTCATGTACTTCAACATATATTGAGTTGTTTGTCTTTTAAGGGAGGTGGTTTCAACATGTTCACGGATGGTAAAAATATCCATAAATTGATCAAGTGTTATGGCGACAAATTGACGTGTAACAACGTGCTAATGTCTCCAAGTTCCAAATGGGGTTAACCAAGTACCCTGTTAGGTGGTTTCTAGTTTTAAAGGGGATAGTATGTTTGAGGTACATCCTTCAAAGGGTGGTGGCATGTGATAAAGAGATGAATGGAGTAGGGAATGAAAGGGGTAGCCCTGGGCCACACGTTGGGGTACAAGGGTAGCGAGTAAAAGGGAAGCCCACACTTGGGTATATAATGTATAAGAGGGAGAAATCGTGGTGCATGAGGTGCCCTGACTTTGATTTTTACACCCTTCTTTATATGCCTTTTGCCTTTTATGACTTTTCTTTGATTAATTGCTCAGGGCTCAAGGGATGAGAGCATGATGTGTAAGGTATAGCAATGGATATCCCCTTTAAGATAGTGTGGTTCATTTCCCACCAGGGGTTGGGACAATCATGGGTTCCTAAATGATAAAGGAGGCTCATCTAGGGCCTATAAGAAACAAGGTGATGGCCATGATAATGGGGTAGAGCTCATCTGTTGGCTTTTTCCCACGTGTTAAATGTGTTTGTCCCGACCATCTTTTGCATTTTATGGTACATTTTCCTATTGAATGTGGCCAATTATGCTTTTACTTTTCTTTTTAGTTGCATCAACCTCTGGGGAATTATTCCAGTGCTGACCCAAGGTGTGGGAAAGGGGAGGGGGAAGGCTGTTGAAATTTCTAAGTTTGACACGTTAGAAATCCCTATTGCATTATCTAGTTTATTTCACCTACTTGTTTATTCCTTCATAAGTTATTTATACATATAAATACTGAAAATAAACACAAATGTAGCCTTCACTCATATATAGATCAACAACTGAAATACTAGACAAACACACAAGGGACATCGCTATTTTTGGACAATCGTCCTTGGAAAAACCCAATGCAGGAAAATCGATGCAACAGTTTTGAGAGTTTTATTATTATGCAGATTTCTTGAGTACAACTAGGGTGTCGAACTGGCTCACCCAACAAAGATTGTTACATGACAGTAATACCTCTTATCGGAGACAAATATTCAGCTAGTTTGCCCCACGAAAATCCTTCCGGTGCTTCTCCTAGGCACTGTGTCAGCCTTGCTAGCCTTAGCGTAGCTCTGGAACCTTTTGCATCAGCCTTCTGCCTCTCTACATCAGCTCGTTGGCCTTCTGCGTCATCCACGCAGACCCTTCAGCCTCTCCGCAGTCTCTAGCTACCTCTGCGTGGCTCCTGCTGCCTCTACGTAGCTCTGATTGCCTCTACGTCAGCCTATTCAGTCACTGCGCTGACCCTCAGGCACTATCTCTACCTCTCTTCTATGTACTCATTGCCCCTCGCTGCAACAAATCACTTGTTCGAATTTTCTTAGCAAGCCCCGCTCCAGAAAATCGAATTGACTGATCAATCTTGGTGTATCTTCAACTGGCCCTCAAGCCTCCTCTTATACTTTTCTTGTTGAGTCTTCAACGACCGAGATTAAGTCTCTAATCAACGGCTAAGATTAGATTTGGCTTGATCCATGTCATTTAGAACATTCTCACCCAGTTTTATATTAATACCCATTAATATTTTAATTTTCGTAAGTTTAGACTTATGAACCCCATTAAAAATATTAATTATTTTAATATTTCTCTAACCGGGTGGAATTTCCCCAAACCATTTCTGGGTCTTGGAGATCTCATGTGCTTTAGCTTCTCCACCAATTTTCATGGCTAGAGCACATCCAATGCTACCACAAATCAACACTCCCTCTTAGCAAGGAATGTGCTCTAATAATGCACCACCATTGAATATCACACTAATCCTTCCGCACTGGTACCTGCGCTGATGCTTGGCTTGCTGCCTAACATCCACTGCACTGCTGTTTCCTGTATTGTTGCCCATGACCCTGCCACTGCCACTGTTACATCTGTATTGCAGCTCCCTCTCAACATGTTGTATCATGCTGCCCATAGCACTGCAACTCAGTTACTGAAAAGTAAGTAACTGATCTACCCAAATTCTGACATCCTTGTCAGTTTGGAAGCCCTTCTGATGCTGAAGCTCCCTCTGTTGCTATCCTATGCTCCCTCTACTACCTCTGCGTTGTTGAAAACACCTCTGTGCTTCTCGCACTGCTGCAACCCCCACTGCATTGCTATAGACCTTTGCACTCTAGCACTGCTTTGTCGCTCCATCGCATCTTGCTTCTACCTGACATCCGTCATCCTGCTACTATCATTAAGGGCTCCCGTAGCTGGATGTGATCCAAGAGTTTGGGCACCTCAAGGATCCTGCCCCTACATCTTTTGTAGTCTTCCTGAATACAGCTCGATGTCACCCCACCTCTTCTCTAGAGGTGCATGAGCACTCATGGCACAGTCGTCATCAGTCTTGACTTCTTTCTCCGCCTTAGCCGGAGTTGCCTTGGATTCAGACGCCTCTCCCTTGTTCTTCTTCTTGGGACATTGGGATGCATAATGACCCAACTCCCCACAATGGAAGCACTTCACTTTGGAGATATCCTTCTTCTTCCTCTTCCCCTGCTGTCCCGCAAATGCTAGAGCCCGCATCCTTCTCCTCTTTCTTGATTCGACCTCCTTTGCCACTACTCCCCGCCTTGGTCAACTGTCTGATCTCTTCTTGGGGAAGAGATGCCCACATCTCTTCCCGTCCTGGAAGATTAGGTCTGCCCAAAATGCTTTGGACAAATGTCTCCCATTCCTTGGAGACTGTATTTAGGGCGGTCCTCACCATGAACTCCTGATCTGGCGTGGCCCTTATGGAAGTAAGTTGGTCCCGAATTTCTTGCAATCTGAGGAGGTATAGATCTATTTGCTCCCCCTTGTGCATCTGATATGACCGCAGCTGATTCTCCAATAACATCTTCCTCTGTACGGAAGTGACCTAATACAATGTCGTCAAAGTATCCAACATCTCCTTTGCCGTGTTCTTTTTGGCAATATGTGGTATGACATGATCCTTGTCCCCATTAAGGATTATGTACTTTGCCCTTGCCATTGCATCCTCATACTTCTCATTATCAGCTGAGTCTACTGGGATAGCCACGGTTCTCAAGGAAAATCCGTTGTTGCGATGTTTATCCAGGATTGACAAGATCCTAGCCTTCCAGATGACAAAGTTGGAAGCCTCGTCCAACCTGTCTTGATGCCTCAATCTGTTCACTGCCATCTCCGCTCCTCTTTTGGACTCCCTCTGAGATTCGACTTCCCCTTGGAAATCTCCTTCTAAGTCCTGATTTCCCTGTTGGAAATCTTCCTGCCAAATGTTGAACTGCTCCTCTCCAATCCTCCTAGCAACTGCAACTTGGATCTGGATTTCTTGGCTGGAAATCCATCAAGGCAACAACTCCCTCTATCTTGGTTCTGTCTCGTTAGGTACTATTCTGCTTCGACAGAAACAACACCCCACCAACGTCCCAATCCACAATCTGCCCACAGCTCCCAAGGCCCTATCAACTGAAGAAACTGAGCCTTCCAATGCTGCGCAATCCCGACAAACGCTGAATCACTCCTCTGGCAAACTGCGTCAAGCCTACCTGGTTGAGTAGGATGACATGGCTCTTCCTGAGCCTCTTCTGCCTCTCTCTTCCTTTGCGCTGACCCTCTCTTTGGCTCGAAATGATGATGCAGGCCCTCTGTGTCACTCCTTCTCTGTTGCCTTCTACTTAGGAGCATCTCTGTTTCTCAGGACAATTGCTATTGCTGCAAATTTCCGATATGGCTGATGTCTTCAGTCCTCCTATGATCTAGAATGCTCCGATACCATGTTGAAATTTCTAAGTCTCACATGTTAGAAATCCCTACTGCATTATCTGGTTTATTTCACCTGCTTGTTTATTCTTTAATGTTATGAATATACTTCATAACACGTAAATAAATAAAATAATCAAATATTAATTAGGTTAAATAGTCATTAAGTTAAGTGAAAAGGCATGTCTAAAAAACATGCCCATTCACGAAAGGACACCTGCTTAGGTATATAAATGCGGGTCCTCATTGTAACATTCATCACTTATACATTTTATATATATTAATAAATTATTATTATTAAATACCTCGTGTATTTTTGCATTCGAGTCTCCAAGCTATCAGTTTTTATATTTCAGTACCAGTTTTTATGCTTCAGTGGTATCAGAGCCATGGCACACAATATAATGACGCGAGTCTTTGAACGTTGTTCACAGCACAATGTGCCATTATGTTCATATCCTGAATGCATTGAGCAATTTAGTAAAATTCAACAAGCATTTCAGCGATTAGAAAAATCATGTGCGAAAGTTGTAACATGTCTAAAGAAAAGTTATGCAAAGCAAGATGATAGCGATGGTGAAGAAATGAAACAAGAAGAAGCAAAAGAAGAAGATTTCAATCAAAATGATGATAATGATGAAGAAATAAAAGATGATGACAAAGAAAAATAAATTGAAGATAATGACGGCGATGGAAGTCTTTCCATTATGACAGGAACCTTGGACCGAGTGGATCGAGAGGCCCCTCACTATAAGAATAATGGCTACAACGACTTCAATACATTTTTTATGCAGGCAATGTCAAGGATATATGGAGGTACAAGGGGCACACCTATTATTGATTGTGATGGTCGAGCAATAGCACTAAATTCCGGCGACAAAAATGAGAGTTGTACAACATTTTTTCTTCCGCTGGACAAAGTGCAAAGAGCATTGAGAATTATACAAAACTCTAAGGAACATAGTGGAGTCCATATTCCTTGAAGCACGCTCCAGATGACCCTTGTTCACAAAGGATTTGATGAGGTGCATTGATTAGGGCTTCAATGTGAGACTGAAGAGTTTGCGAGACAAACCTCTCCTTCCGAGACGAGAATTCTTGTTATAGCTTTGGTGGTTTCCGGAGGTCCTGCTAGTGCTCACACGACTCCTTTAAAGGCCGAGGATTTACTTGTACGAGTGAATGATGAAATTGTAACACAATTTTTGAAGTTGGAGACAGTGCTGGATGATAATGTTGGAAAGACTATCGATGTAGAGGTTGAGAGGAGTGGTGTTCCTCAAATGATTAGTTTGGAGGTTCAGGACTTGCACTCAATAACCCCTCATTATTTCTTGGAAGTAAGTGGTGGCGTGATTCATCCTCTTATCATACCAACAGGCTAGGAATTTTCGATTCAAGTGTGGTCACCATATGTTGCTAAACCAGGGTTTATGTTGTCAAAGGCAGGTATTCCACACCATCTCATCATTCTAGGATTCTCAAGACAAAAAATCACAAGTGTTGAAGATTTTATATCAATATTCTCCAAATTATCAAGAGGGGCACAAACTTCATTGGAATTTATGAGTGAACGCGGTGTAACTAGAACTGTTATTATGATTGTTGATACGCATAAGTGGATGACTCGGTTGGTGGTGACTGTCTCATATAGGGCGCTGGAGCTCCTATTCATCGATGATGCCGACGACAACTGTTATTATAGCCCAGCCATCGACATATGGTCTCTCGGCTGCATTTTCGCATAGCTTCTCGGCCACAACAATGGCAACGACCACTCTCTCTTCGCCAACCTGCGCGGCAATATGAACATCACAGAGTGCCTAAGAGAGATCTTCAGTGTGATTCCCAAGCCGACCGCTGACGATCCCCTCAACTTCATGGAGAACGAGGCCATTTGTCGCCACATTCGATTTGCGTTGCCCACCATGCCCATGTGTCTGTCTGAAAACCGTGGTTCTGCATGCGGAGCTCGAAGCGGTGGTGTTGCTGGAGAGAATGCTGGCCTTCGACCTACAGAAGAGGATCATTGCTGCCGAGGCCTTGGTGCATCTATACATGGCCGACATCACTATGGATTTTCTTGTGAGATCGCTCCAGTTGCAACCTAAAGATGGTCGAGATATTGAAGAACGGTTGTGCTCCCTTGTTTAGATAGCTGACAAACCGTTCACCCATACATTTCGTTTAAATTCTACTTCTGTCTCCCATAAAACATGGTGTCCCCAGGTCGAAAGACATGACGTCAAGTATAGGGCTCGATAAATACGTTAATATACAGTGTTATCTTGGGGTTCAGACTTTATAACAAGCACCACATAATTTCGTTGCTCAATAAACTATATAATAGTTACAATATAGTAATTAATTACTAAGTTACCAGGATACGGATACGGATCCGGATCTGGATCCGGATACGGATACGGATCCGTTGGCTTTTTGAAAAGCCAGGATCCGGATACGACGAGGATACATCAAGTAAAAAAATATATAATAATATTTTTAAAATTTTTAAAAAATACATTTGATGTTTAAATCAAAACCATTCATGAATCACAACATTAGAACTAAAATAATTAGACAATTTATAAATCTGAACACTAAAATGATGCATCTTGCCTCATACAAAGATGATAGTAGTAAAAACAAAATGAATGTTTCATCAATGATCACTTTATTAATACGATAATATAGAGTAGGTGTGTCTACATATCATGAAATGGGTCTACATCATCATCATCTACATATTGCAACTCTACATCATGAATAGACGATTGTGCGCTAGGAATGTTAGAAGTTTGTTGCAGAAGTAGGAAGTGGTTGTGTAGCATCCTCAAGTAGATTTAGGTGAGTCATGGCATTCAATGTCATGTTCAAGTCAGATATTTCAGGTTCCACATCCCACATCCTATTTGGACCTTTTTTATACTCTGAAGTAGAATGTGATAGAAGGCGAAGGTTGGAATGGACATATACAAGATCCTCAACCTTTGCTGCTCCCAATCTGTTTCTCTTTACCGAATGGATGAAGCCATATGTACTCCAGTTCCTCTCAGCTGATGAGGAACTGGCAACTTGCGATAACAACCTCGTGGCTAGAGTTGAGAGATAAGTGCTATCTCCACCATGAAAGCCCCACCAAGTAATAGGATCCATATGCCCCCGATCATCCATGGCTATTGGATCTGAAAAGATCCTAGTGGATTGTACAAATGCTCCAAATTCCTCACGTACATCCTTTGCAATTCCAACTTCCCTATAGATTTTCCTCAAAGTTGTCTTATATCCCTGTACCACTTCAGAATCTCTGTTTGGTGCTGCTCTACCAGGTAAAGACAATATTTTGGAATGGTAATATTTGGGGTGTAGAGCATACGCCAAAAGGTGTAATGGTGTGGTCATTTTGTTCCACCTTTTTGTAGCTATATCTTTCACTTCATTGTAAAATACTTCAAAGGGGTCATGCTCACTTGCCTTGATAATTTCCCGTATTTTCTCCAACATACTATCTATATTTTCATAGACTTCCCCCAAGCAAGGCATATCTGTGTCAAATGCCCTAATCATGGTTAGAATTAGTTCTGTGAATTGCAAAAGGTATTGGACCTTGTCCCACCATGCATCATCAAGAATGATATACTTTATTCTTTGTCCTCTATCAGAAGTTGAAGTCCTCCATGATTCCCAAAGAGGGTCAATGACCATTGCCTGTAATGCTTGTCTGACCTCCAAAAGCCTTTTTATGACTAAAGTGTGGGAAGCAAAACGAGTTTCGGCAACCTATATAAACATATTGAAAAGTAAAATCTTAAATCAGACATAAAATAAATTGAACATTAAAATTGAGAACTCATAATGCATAACATTGATTAAAATTGGAGTACCTTTAGTAGCTCCAACTTTGCAAAACTCCGATATATGGCTAGGGACATTGAATGATTGGTGATAAACATTTGGATCTCCTTTGATGCTACATATATTTCATTGATCCACTCAATTTCACCAATCTTGGCTAGCATAAGGTTCAATGAATGCACTGCACATTGAGTGCAAAATATGTGATTGTATTGACCCTCCACAATTAGGCCCGCTGCTCTACAAACCTTTGCATTGTCTTTGATAACTTGGACAACATTTTGTGACCCCACACTTTCTATTGCTTCAATAAGAATTGTCGAGATGAATGTTGCATCTTTTTCCACTCCACTGCAATCAATGGCCTTTAAAAACATTGCTCCTTGGGGACAAATTGCAATAACATTAATTAAAGGGCGATTTCTTTGGTCTCTCCATCCATCAGAAACGATGGACACCCCTGTTTCTGCCCATGTATCACAGATTGATTGTAATTGTCTATCCACAAATTTTCTTTCTGATGTTAACAAAGTGGTGCGTACCTTTTCATACCCGGGGCTCTTGTATCCTTTTGGTGCTTCATTAACTGCTTTAATCATTTGTTGCCAATAAGGAGAGCGCACCAAATTGAATGCCAGTCCATTTGCATAGATGCAACGAGCAACATGCTCATCTACAACTTCTCTACCTTGGTTATTGAACGCTGCTTCAAGAGGTCCTAGAGTAGGCCATTTATTACTTGTGAGAGCTAGTGTAGATGGCAATGAAGACTTGGTTGTAGAGGCTTGCATAGGGAGTTTTCCTCGCTAAATTTCCTATCAGCAACATCTTGCAAAGATACATAAAACTTAACTTTTGTAGGACTCAAACCTGTCCCAGGTTGGCCATTTGGACCGTTGCATACTAACACATCTTTGTTAGTTTGCTCAGTGAGATGGGCCTTCACTCTAGTATATGAGCCATTTTGAACGCTATTGCATTCAGTACATCTCCATTTGTACGAACCACCACTAGAGTTTTTGCCAGAATTTACACATACTGCCATAAAGGAGATCTTGGATCTTTATTGACATTTATTCTTTCACTAGATTCATGCTGTAATGGTTCCATGTTTAATAGTTTATCACATCTGCGTTGATAACCAAATAAAAATTAATAAAATTGTCATTCTCAAAACAATAATTCTAACTTGTTTATTCCTAATATATTATTATATATATATCATGTGTAGGTGTGATAATAAAATTACAAAAAAAAATATAAATTCTAAATTATTATTTTATAATAAATATTAAAATTTAAAATAAATAAGTTAATAACTAATTATATATTTACATAATTTAAATTTAAAAAAACTAATCAACATATAAAATTTAAAATATGAACTAAAAACATACAATATAATCATATTGAATTATTGATATAATATATTATTATTAAAATAAAATTATTAATATATTTAATTTTAATTTTTAACCATATTTAATTTTTAAATATACATAATTATAAATTTTTAAAAACTAATCAACATACAAAATTAAAATTAATAAAAAAAAACAATACACATAATACATATGATAATTGATATAATTATAATTATTAAAATAAAATTATAAACCATATTTAATTTTAATTTTTAACCATATTTATTTTTAACCCTATAATTTTTATTATTTAAAATTATAAACCATATTTAATTTCATTATAAAAAAAAATATTTAATTTTTACCCATATCCTATTATAAATTATACGTATATCATATATGTTATAAAATAAAAAAAATAAAATAAAACACACAAATTAAAATCACCTACCGCCCAGTGCTCGATCCACGACGCCCACGCCTGCAACCCGCGCTTGGTCCTCTGCCCGACCCACGACGCCCACGAGAACTGAGACACCGACGCCCACGTTTGCAAACCGCGCCTGGTCCTCTGCCCGACCCACGACGCTCACGGGGAACTGAGACGAGGACGCCCACTCCTGGTCCTCTGCCCGACCCACGACGCCCACGGGGAAGGATGGCTCGCCTGCTGTGGGCAAAGAACGCCGCACAACTCAACCCACGACGCTGCACAGATGCCTGCTCTCCCACGATGCTGCCAACCAAACTCGCCCATGCTAAAATTGATTTCACCATCGCCCTTTTATATAATTCCTTGTAGCTAAACCAGGGGTTAAACTAGAAGTTAAACAAGAATAAAATTTCAATTAACTGAGTTGGATCAACTGTTAACTGAAGATCCAAACCCACCTGAACTGCGCAATCAACATTTTGTTAACTGATCGTACAGATCCCACCGTATCCGTATCCGTACCAGTTTCGGATTCGGGGATCCGAGGTTTCACCGCTTGACCCCCGCGGATCCGGTAACGTAGATTAATTACTATAAAAGAAAATCATAATATATATATATATATATATATATATATATATATATATATAATATATATATTATTTATTTAAAAAAAAAAAATAACTCTATTAATTTAAAAATAATAAAAAATTAATTATATTAATAAATAAAATAAAAAATCAATATATATAATAATATATATTATATATATATATTATATATACAATCTTTATTAAAAAAAAAAATTCAAAGTTATAAAAAAAAATTTAAACTTATTAAAAAATACAATTCCAAGGAAATATCACTGATGAGCTATAAGACGAGAGGATGGCCAAATCATATCGAGACAACTTACACTATTGAAGAAAATCCACAACGTTAAAGCTTTGAGGACAAAGCTTCCGAAGGAAGAGGCTATGCTATGAATATAATTCATAACAAGTAAATAAATAAAATAAATATAAATATCAAATAATCAAATATTAATTAGGTTAAATAGTCATTAAGTTAAGTGAAAAGGCATGTCTAAAAGACATGTCCATTCACGAAAGGACACCTGCTTAGGTATATAAATGTGGGTCTTCATTGTAACGTTCATCACTTATACATTTTATATATATTAATAAAGTATTATTATTAAATACCTCGTGTATTTTTGCATTCAAGTCTCCAAGCTATCAATTTTCATATTTCAATACCAAATTTTATGCTTCACTTAACAAGTTATTTATACATATAAATACTGAAAATAAACACAAATGCGATCTTAACTCATATACAAATCAACAACTGAAATACTAGACAAACACACAAGGGACACTGTTATTTTTGAACAATCATCCCTGAAAAAATCCAATGCTGGAAAACCGGTGCAGTAGTTCTGGGTGTTTTATTATTATGCAATTTTTTTGAGTACAACTAGGGTGCTGAACTGGCTCACCCAACATGGATTGTTACACGACAATAATACCTCTTCTCATAGACAGATATTCAGCTAGTCTGCCCCACGAAAATCCTTTCAGCGCTTCTCCTAGGCACTGTGTCAGCCTTGCTAGCCTCAACATAGCTCTGGAACCCTCTGCGTCAGCCTTCTACCTCACTGTGTCAGCTCTCTAGCCTTCTGCATCACCCACGCAAGCCCCTCAGCCTTTGTGCAGTCTTTAGCTGCCTCTGTGTGGCTCCTGCTGCCTTTGCGTCAGCCTCTTCAATCATTGCGTTGACCCTTAGGCACTATCTCTGCCTCTTTGCTATGTATTCACTGTCCCTTGCTGGAAGAGATCATTTGTTCGAATTTTCTCAGCAAGCCCTGCTCCAAAAAATCAAACTGACTGATCGATCTTGGTGTATCTCCAATTGACCTTCAATGTTAGGTCCCGATACTACTAGTGTAACCCCTTATTGTTATTAGTACAACCCCCTTATTATATTGTTGTGCCCATTTAGTCTCCATATTGTTATTATTGTGCCCCATAGAAGCCCACTATTGTTATTATTGTGCCTTTACATTATTATTGTTATGTCGGCTCTGATTATATTATGACCCCTTAGACTCCTATATATGGAAAGGAGGTCTTGTCATTTGTATTAGCCAAGAATTGTTCATTTATGTAATGTCAAAGAGGTTGCCCCTTCGAAGAGGTTGAATTCTAAGGCGTTGATCTATCTTTTTGTGAGCTGGTTTCATAACATTTGGTATCAAAGCTTTGAATTCTAGGCTTTCGCTGCTCCAAATAGGCCATCGTGGCTTTTTCACTATAACTTTGTTTCTGCAACGTTTCAAAAGTGAACAACAAAATCCATTTGAGACGAAATTGCGCTGAACCTCAGGTCCGAATTTCAGAGCTTTTCGCGCTATATTTGTGAAGATATGATCTGAGGAAGTTGGTCTTTTTGCAAACTCCTATTGGCCGGATAAATCGATCTTGCAGACAAGGCCGATCTCCCTAGTTACAACAAATATCTAGCAACAAGCAGGACAAGCAAATCTACCTTTCTCTAAACATATTGCGATTCATTAATAAAAACTAAAGAGGTGTTTTAGACCCTACCTTAAGTCCAATGCTAGTTTGTGGCAGCCATGCTCCAATCGTCCGAAAGAGTTTCCTTTTAAGAACCTGCAATCACAAACAAGCACACATCAAATAACACCTGCATAGCTAATATAATAAATCATGTCCATCATGGTGATCAAGGAATCCATGAAATAAACCATAAAACACAGCTTATTGAGAAAAGAAATTCAAGTCTCTCAATGATGTCATATGTAACTCCCCTCAATTAATGCATATGTTTCTCTCTCTCTTAATGGATTCGTTCCTCTCTCTTTTTAATCCTCTTATGCACCTCTTACACTCTCTTTCACACTTTAATGACTCGTCATAAAAAGATTCCTCTTACACCTCTTTAATGCATAAGTTACACTTCTCTCCTAAATGCATAAGTTACACTCCTAATTTGGCATATGTAACTCCTCAAGGCATAGGAGTTACTTCCTCATGAATTCAACCTCCTTGCTATTCCTATATATTTGTGCCTCTCATCCTCACTTGACAGACTTACTTGTGCCTGTGAAAGGAGAATTCAAATTTGAGAAAGAGAGAGTTTGAGAGTCTAGAGAGAGAGAGAGAGAGAGTCTTGAAGATCAAGAGCAGATCTTGGAGAGCCAAAGTGACTCAGTGTTTGCATTAGCTACTGCTATAAGAGATCTTCAGATTTGGGTGAACTTTTTCATTCTCTCATTGTACTTTGGATCTCTGCTGAACAAATGATTTCTAATAGAAGAAGAATCTAGTTGGGCTTTCCCCTTGCGCGTTTTGCCTTGGTCATTGACCTAACTTCTCTGTGTCTCATTGAGTTCTTGGTTGTCTTCCATTGTGCATATCATTTATATGGTTTATGTTCTATCTATAATTACTTAACATAGTCTGCAGCATAAAGAAGTTTTAGATTTAATTGATTGTAACAACTTAGAACATCATAATTTCAACAGTGGCACGTCTAAAGCTATAGTCTAGATGACCATTATTTATTAGATAAAGCTAACATCCTCCCTTAATGGTCATTCTAGAGACACACCAAGTTTGTCTTTAAATTTTGCAAATTTACTTGGGCCAAGAGTGTTGGTTAAAATATATGCAGTTTGGTGTTGAGTTGGGGATATTTTAGCTCAACTGCTCCATCTTCTACAAGTTGTTGGATGAAATGAAAAATGCACATCAATATGTTTTGTTCCTTTATGGAAGGTGAGACTATTTACTGGCTTGAGAACTCCCTAGTTATCACACATTAATACTGTGGACTTATTCTAGTGAATTTTCAAATCTGTAAGCATTCTTTTAACCTAGTTTGCTACAAACGCCCCTTCGTCTATTCCTCTGTTTTTTGCTTTTGTAGAGGAAAGTGGAAACACATTTATTTCATGTTGAACCAAGACACTGCTCCCATGCCAAGATTGAACACATAACACATTGTATGTTGAGAAATCAATGCTTATAGGAATTAGGGTTTGATTCCTCTTTCTTAATAATTACTCGTGAATTATGTTGGCTTCTTTTACTTCTTTATTAGTTATCTTTCATCAAGCAATTGCCAAATTATATGTGTATGAAGACCACATGAACAAAAGACACAAGATGTAGGTACTCAGCCAAGGCAAAACCCCTTCAAGGGGAAAACCCAGTCCAACTCTAGCACTAGTAGATTCAAATCGAGATGAGACAATCCAAGACCCTTTAGACATAGACAAAGATCTTCTCAAATCCCCAAGTCAGCCCTTCCCTTCAATAGATGATCCCTGTCAAAGTCAAAGTCTCCAAGTGACAACTTACCAGTGGAAGTTTCAATTCAGAATTACGCCCCCAGCAACAGATTTTTGGCCCCCAACTTCAGAATTTCGTACCTGCAGTAGATTCAAAATTTCGATCCCAGCAGCTGTCTAGAAACTTCGCACGTGTGAGAGATAAATAACCCAAGAACTCATTTTAGGTCTTCCCAACTTCCTTCATTCTTTTTTTCTGCTTCTCTTCCTTGTAGATCGAATTTGATGAGTGAGTGCTCCAAATAGGTCGAACTGCCTCTCTATATATAGCCTTTATGCTGGGTTGAATTGCTGTAATCTAGGCCGACTTCATGGAGACAGGGCCGACTTGGTGTGGAGGTGACAAATAACCTTCTTGACTCAAAAATAATTCTTTTTACATGATACAAAAGCCCAAGAAGGGTCTAATACAAATGACAACAACTCTATTGACTCAATACAAAACTTAGAAGCCTTCAATGGAGGCTTTGACCTGAAAACATTGACCCAAGCATGAAACCCATCCTTTAATAAGTCATTTTCTTTAATAATAAAATTTCTTTTGACAAATACAATTATAAAGACCAACACGAGTTACATTCTTCAACATTGTAGATTTCCTATCATCCATGGATCCTGCCCAATCTGAGTTTATATAGCCAGACAACTGCGGCTCTTTGCTTTTCCCATATAGAATGCCAAAATCCAATGTTTCACATACATCCAGTAGCACTCTCTTTGCTGCTGTGCAGTGTTCTATTTTTGGAGAACTTGGAGATATAACTAACTAAATAGCTCAAGTTCGGTCTAGTGGTAGTAACATAGATTAAGCTATCCACTCATTGCATGTAGATTGATCTATTGATTTCATTTGAATCATTCTTGGCTGAACATTTTAGTTCATATCCCGTAGGTACAGATGAGATTTTGCAATCTACCATCCTGAAACAATTTAACAAATTTTTGGCATATTTTATTTATGAAACAAAAATGGGATTATATGTTTACCAAAATTCAACACATAAGCAATAATGTGGGAGGCCTAAGCCTGTCATGTGAAAAGCTAAACATAACTCAGATTTTATCTTGGAAATTGCTCTTGCCTCATTCTCTGATATGGTGATGTCATCGACATATATCACTAGAATTGCCACATCACCATTCTTGCTTTTGATGTAGATATGGCATCTTTTGAATCCCCACTCTCAAATATCTACCTACCAATTTTGATGTATCATGCCAAGGGAGTTTGCTTCAGCCCATAAAGATCTTCCTTCAATTTGTATATTAGATGCTTCTTCTCAGGAACCTGAAATTTGTTGCAGTTGGGACATGTATATGTCTTCCTCTATATCACCATTGAGGACAGCACCCTTTACTTCCATCTAATGTAGTTTCCAACCAAACTGTGCTGCCATGACTCTAACCAAGTGAATTGTACCCATTTTTGCTGTAGGAGCAAATGTTTCCTCAAGGCTCATAGTCAATCCCTTCCTTCTGAGCAAAGCCCTTTGCGACCAGGCTTGCTTTATGCTTGTCAAGCATTACATTTTCCTTATACTTGACTTTATCAATCCATTTGCAATCATTGGGTTTTTCTCTTGGAGTTAGTTCTGTGCATTGCCATATTTGGTAGTTCATCAAAGTCTCATGTTTGGCTTGCATAGCCTTTTCCCATTTTGGACTGCCTTTAGCTTCTTCATAATCTTGAGGCTCAAAAGAGTTTTGAAGGCTAGCCATCAAAGTATAATTCATGTGGATGCTTTTTCTCTTTTTGGTCTATCTTTTTGACTCAACAGCTAGCTTATCCAAATTAGCATCATCATTATAATTCGTTGAAGCATATGCTCTTTTTGGTCTAACATTGTGGCTCATATCTGGTAGTTCATCCAAATGGGCATCTTTGTAGGTGCTGTGCCTCCACTTTGGTCTTTTCTTTCCCTCTTGCAGCTGCAAAACAATGTTGATTTCCTACTGATTTGAGCTATATAAAGCATCTTCTTTGCATCCTCTTTGCTAAAAAAATCATGGTAATCATTTTGAAAGGTGATCCCTAGTACCTACCTTTTCGTTGATTTGTGCCATCCATGGACCTTTTATTTCCAGCGATATTCTCTTTATTTTTATCAACTTTTATATCTGATTTCTTTTGGATCAACCCATCCATTGAACTTGCCTTTCTAGCTATATCCTCCTTATTTTCAGCAACTTTTGGATCTGATTTCTTTTGGGACAACCCTGCTCTTTCATCAACTATCACATCATGTCTAAGACATACCATGTTAGTCTTAACATCGACCAACCTATAAGACTTATTGTTTCACAGTCACTATAGCCTGTGAGCATCTTCTTCTAGGATTTTGCAGAGTTTGGTTCATTTTTCTTTAGGAACCCTTGCATATACCACTTAACCAAAACAATTGCGCTGACTTTTGGAGTCTTCTTGTGTACCACTTTTGTTGGATGAATATTAGCCTTAGTTACAACCAACTTAACCTGTAATGTGATTTGGATGAATCCAATGGAACAGTGGCACACAATCTCTTAGTTCAATTGGATATTTTCATTCCTTTGCCACCCCCACAGCATCATGTATCCATCTTTCATGTAAAAAACCAAACTGTTCTTGAATATAGATTTAGAAAAGACAGTTTTGACTTGTCTGTTATAATTTAGGCAATTATTCTGTAAACTGAATTGCACAATGATATTGCTGTGAAGTCCTTGAAGAAGTCGGGGTTATCATTCTTTGGGATGTTAGAGCAATAAAGGTAGAATTGATCATATGTGGTACCTTCCCCATTGCCATAGACTCTTCCATCACCTTCAATAGATCCTTCTCCATCAGATCATAAATTCCCAAATAGAACTCCATTGTCCACCCATCAGGGCTTGGGCTTTTTGATTTCTGAAAAGATTTCAATATTGATTTAAACTCTTATCTAGTTACCTTGGCTGTTGGTTCTTCATATTTCTCCTGCTTAATGAACCTGGGAAAGAAAGAAGTCATTTGATTATCTCTTCTATATGAGCCCTGGGAGGCTGCTGATAAACCTTCTGAAAATTGGAAATCCTGATATCAGCGATCTCCGGAAACCTTCTTTCTTTACTTTGTCCTTTCCCATTTCTCATATTATATTAATGTTTTCCTATACTCTGCATAATTCTGAAAGAACATAGGTCTTTTCATCCCATTCTGCCAACCAAACTGATCTGCCTTTCATCCTCCATTTGGATTCCTCCCAATCCAACATCTTCCTTCTGGACTCTTCAAATATTTTTAACTTTTCCTTCTCTTCTTCTGAATAGATTCGTCTAGTATTTTGATAAAAAATTGAGTGATGTGATGCTTTACTTCTATTAAGTTTATTTGGGAGTTTCGATATTTTTGTTTTGCCCATTTTGCAAAATTTTATGTTTAGAATCTAAACTTTAGATCCATAGGTTTATAAGAGTGACCATCTAATGGTAGTGGTCTTAAAATCATCACCAGCAAACAATAGCATCCTTTAAATTCAGTAATAGCGTTCAATAGAAAAACTGTGGGACTTTGGCTCGCTTTATCATCCATTAAGAAAGACATTACCATGTAAGACATAGAAGGATCCAATCAAATGGTGACAAATGTGCACAGCTTATTGGAGGCTGTCACACATCTGATTGAAACCTTCTGTAGGGTGCATTATCACCTCATCAGGAAAATAAGAATTACTATGTTTAGGTTCAAAAGTTCAACATGGACAGAACAAGAATATCTAAAAAATAGCCGCTCTGAATTTTTATTGATGTTATGATTTAATGGTTTGGAGTATTGGACTATACAGGCTTTCTTTAGTTCATTTGTATCCTTGTTTTTTTGGGAACGGTGCATCTGATATTTCATTAATGCACATAAAACAATAGATTAAATAATCACAGTTCAGCGGGCCAAGGCATGAACATTTGGATTTCCCCTCCTTAGACTGGCAAGAAGTGCCAGCATATCCACTTGCATAGCCTTGTTTTGAATAGAATTTATATTTTAAAATTGATTTTGACTGTAGTATCAATTTCATTTTCTCTCATATAATTATTGCCTTGATGGATGATGTCGTTAATGTTGTGCAGGTCATTTGGAGCACAGATTCTGATAGATGACAATCCTAGATATGCAGTGGAATGTGCAGAAAATGGTATTGAAGTTCTTCTTTTCGACTATCATAATAGCTATCCTTGGTGCAAAATTAGTGACGTTTCCTTACACCCCCTCATCACCAAAGTTCACAATTGGCAAGAAGTTAAACAACATTTGGTGGCTCGTATCTCTCATAACATTGTAAAATTTCCATGATCTGCAATACATGGACCCCCCATAGTAACATGATTTAGGTTTTCTATGGTGGATTAATTGGTCCCACGTTCCTCAAACATCTATTGCATGTGGAATTTGTTCTCATTATGGAAGTTTTGAAGGAATTGAAAAAATTGGCAACTTCCAAATTTTCATGCATGTTCCTAGATTATATTATGCAACCTGAAATTTGTATGTTTCTATATTCCCAGCTAGCCCACTAACACTTTTCTGCTGCATCCATCAATGAAAAATATTTCCTATTTGAAGTATTTATCCTTATTTCTGGAAGTGGCAGCCTTGTAGAAGGGGATATTTTTCAGAGAAACTAGCTTTATTGCAGCATTAAGTGGAGATACTGTATCAGCCATATTTCTATTGTCCCTGCCTTGCAACTGGGGATTCCAGACTTGAAAAAACAATTAATGTCAATGCCACATTGCAGAAAGAAACCACAGACAAATGTAAGGAATCAGTTACAGGAATTGCTGGAACTGAAAAATCGTAGCTGATGGAAGGTAGGAGGTTGGATGACCACCATAGACCTGATTAGACTACTGTTGTCTTAACATGAGTTTGCTGCATTCATTCTCTGCTGGTGGCCTTTATTTGTTTGTTGATTTGTCCTGGATGGTGCCATAACTGCTTATTCTGGATGTTCTGTCTGCTCGAGGTTGTTTTAGCTAGCTTGATATGGCCCTTGCTTGAGGCTTTTCCCTTAGAGAGGCCGAGGCTCATACCACAACTGACACAGATCAATGAGACCTTGGATTTCTTCTTGAGCCCTGGATGGGACAACTGACATCCATGAGAATTTTGTTGATCTCTGGTTCTAGATCCCATGATTGATCCCACCGTCCTGGTGGACCAACCAACTCTAGGAGATACTAGACTCGGATTGACTCTCCAAAGAGTACTGGTCTCCAGGCCCATTGGTGTAGCAATTCATCCCGTTAAGGTATTCTTTCTCAACCTTGGATGTTAGGAGTGATATATCTCATTAATTTAATTCCTCTCAGGATTACATAACCAGCCCTCCTCTGTTCCTGTTATTCTCAGTACGACATCATCAGACAATGCATTGGCCTGTTCACTGTGATTGATGCTTCTGTTGGGGAGTCCTCTTCTTCCTCTTTCTCACTTCATTTTGCTTATAGCTCCACCATGCTTTGATCTTTGTATTTTATACATGAAATGGTATTGTATTTGCACTGCTTTTTATCTCTATTGGTTAGTTATTTATTTCTTTTTCTGCATTTGATAGAGAACTGGAAGGATTCGCTTCATACTCCCACTATGTATCTACGCGTACTTTTGAGTCCTGTTGACCTAATTGTTGTGGTCATTCATTGGATACTAGCAAAATGATCTCATCTTATCTTATCTGCTGAAAAGGAAAAAACCAATGTTATCAGAACTGGATTGTTTATTAAATCGGTAGAGCCCAAAAATGTGCACTGAACCAAAATCAGGAAAAAACCGGTCGACCAAAAAATACATAAATATTAAAATTTTGAAAAAGAATATTTATACTTGTGCATCCATATGAATCCAAACCATTAAACACAAATATGTGAAGTTTCTCCTATATAGCAAACAATGGTGCATATAACCGAAACAGCACCAAGTGCAATCCATCTTTATACCAAAAATGCATCAATAATAGATGGCCTCTAGAGTCCAAGAAAATCCTGCTATAAGAAATACATACATACCATCAAAATCGTTTCTTATATTTGGATCCTCATCATCAATATCACCCTCTAAGCATTAAAATAACATAGGAAAAACTTAACATGTCAAATCAAGATTTTGTTCGACTGATGTGTACATTTTTACTAGGGTCATGACAGAGGAGTTCAATAATTAGTGCCACCAACATTGAGGTACATAGAGGGGTTGATGCTCTTCATTAAATGCTAGTTTATACCCTCATACATGACATAGTCCAATGGAAACATTGCAATCCCCCAATCTTGAAATCCTAAAAATTGTTAAGTCTGTTGGATTTTTGGTGTGATTTAAGGTTCTATTTTCTTCATATGAAATCCAATGAGGTTGGAACCACTCTTAAACATCTAGAAATAGTTAATGGTAATGTTAAAAAATTAAATAAAAGGATGAAAATTTAACATTACCATTAATTACATAGCATTAGTAGGCCCCTATGGGTGAATATTAGGTTGCTCCACTCATGAATTATTACTTAAAAAAAAAAAATTGCATTCCAAGGGTCCTTAGTCACACTGTATGAAATCTTTTAGTGACATGAAAAAATGCCAGTTTGATACCGAAATGGCCTTTTCCAGTTCGTGGCACCAGTTCGGACTGATTTTTGCTAAAAAACAGTTAGACTAGCCGGTTCAGTTTGGTTTGGTCTAGTTCTTATAACACATGAAAAGACCATTTAAACACTTTCAAAACTTGTCAAATAATCTTGGGGATGGTAGGTGCAAAACATGGGAAAACACTAAACAAGGACCAAAACAAAGAGTGCCAGTTATGTGCCCATAAGCATGTGCAGTATGCCCCAATGGATTTCCTCAAGTATTAATCACAGTGTTGGGGATAAATCTAATGTCCATTTCCATAGGGTGTTGTCAACTTGCCAAAGCTTTTCAATAGTCAGTAACAACATTGCTTCCAAATGTGCTCCACCAATAGACTCAACAGGTTTTAATTGCTATTTTGGATGGCATCCCCATTGAGGCTATCCTTATTAAAAACACTTTTGCAGTCCTTGAGCAGGGCCCTGATTTGGCTTCCCATGAAGATAGAACTTTCAATCTAGAATGTTAGGGGGCATCTAGGGATGACAAATGTGCCACTTTCATGAGTGTCATGGCTAGTTTGCATTCTAATGTACTCTTCCTTAAAGAGATAAAGGTTCTTTGCTTCATATTGGGTTTCTAATGACCAATATGATCCAGATTTGATCATTATATTGTTCGTCATCCATCTCGATGCTTTCAGAGTGGAATTAGTGGAGGAATCAACTCACATGACCTTTTTAACTGGTCCAAAGCTTTCTGGGAGCATTTTGAGGCATTACATGACGTTTTTTGGAGGTAAAACTTTGCCGCTTTAGCCCGACACCATATTTTCATATTCTACACACAAATACCTTTCCAACACCATAAGAATCGCCTCAATTGGAGTTCGTATGCGAAAGTTATGCCACTGTGAAGTTGACCTTCCTGTTTTTACCACCATAATTTGAGAGGATGCCATGTCAGCCCCCATTATTCATGGAAAAGGGGCTAGCCACGTGATTATGATGAAGACGACTCTAGAAAAGTCTATATTGTAACTTTGGTTAAGAGTAGGGGTAGTCGTCCCTAACCATTAGTAGGCTATTGGAATGTGTTATAACTAAACCACTAGGAGGAAAATGAGTTCCATTCTTTCGAGTGCATTTGTTCCACAGATGAGCAAAAATAACAGAGAGGTAGAGGAGATGGAACACATAGAGAGGACTTGTGCACTATAGTAGCCCATGGGCCACAAACCATACTTTTTTGTACCTAACCATTTTCTATTCAGAGAAAGAGAGCAAAGCGACCTCACCTTCCAACTGAATTTTCCCCCAAAAGGGTTTCTTAGGTCATATCTTGTGTCAAATCATGGGTTATGAGTTTTTATTTCACTATTCTTTATTTTCTACATAATTTTAATTTGCATTCATACATAAATAACAACAATCTACAGATTTGAAAATCTAAAGAGAAAATAAAATCGCACTAGTGTAGATTTTGGATTTTTAAATATAGTTTTATCAAATCTGTTATGACGAACTAACCAATGGAATATCCACAATAGTTTACAGATCACATTGGTATCAATGCATGTTTCTTTGGGTGTATTGTGGAGATTTGCAGGTGATCTAAATTGATTAGGCCAAAAGTTGTAAAACCCTAATCATGGCCTTTGAATCTCTGAATGACCCTCATGATTCTATAGAGTAGAGGTTTTTGTGGCTAGAAGCTTAAGTTGCAGATATAAGTCGTAATATGAATCTCCTCATGTTAGCCCCGAGCAATAAGCTCGGGGTATTTGGTGAAGATAGGGGTTCTAATGCAAACGACTGATTAGAAGATTGAGAAGAAACAAAGAACCGACTAAAGAAAGGACCCGAGAAAGCTCAACCTAGTTTGAGTGATGTGAATCGTTCACAATCCCTATTCAAAATGGAAGCACAGGTCGATATCAAGCCGTACCAAGGTGATATTGACGCTCTGAAGCTAAATCACTGGTTGTAGCAACTAGAAGTGTATTTCAATGTTCATCATATAGAGGAGGAACACAAGATTTCATTTGCATGGCTAAAATTAGAGGGCCATGCCCTGACTTGGTGGGAAAGCCACATAGAGACCTTGAGGTTGGAGGGAGGTCCTCTAGTGATTAAGTTGTAGGACTTCAAAACCATCATAAAGTCACAATTTTACCCTATTGGGTATGTAGAGGACTAGTGGATCCTGTGTTACTACTTCAGGCAAAAGTAGGGGTAGTGTGTAGAGGAGTACATCACATAATTTAGAAAGATGGCCATAATGTTGGGTATCTCCCCACAGAACCTAGATGTACTCCTCAAGTATATAGGGGGTCTACACAACCATCTAAGGAAGCAAGTGATGCTATTCAAGCCCAGATCGATGGACGAGACTTGTGTATAAGCATAATACCTGGAGAACACATGCTTGAAGAAAGGGAAATTGTTAATTTTAGGTATGTTCTATGCTTAGAGCAATTTATTTCTTTTCCAGATTAGCAATCACATCAGCATTATAGTAAACTACAGATAGAACATAAACATAAATTGCAGAAGACAAGCCAAGACAAGAGGACACAAGATGTGGCGCTAGCCAGGGACAAACCCCAATGTGGGGAAACCCTTGATCAATTCTTGTTATATGTTCTTCAATGTTCAGTAGAGAGAGAGAGATAGTACATTTACAATAGAAGTCAACACTTTGACTTATCTAGATATGAGCATATATCATCTCCTATCATGATGATACATGAGATCAGTTGAAGACATTCTGCTTCAACTGATTCTCCAAGGTGATGACTTCACCTAACATAGTGATGCAGCTTGTAGTCATGTTGCACCCGTCACTATGCTGCACCTAGTCACTGAGCTGCTCCCATCTGTTCCCATCATCATGCTGCTCCTTACTAATATGCCCATCATCATGCTGTTGGGATCATCATCCTTGCTGGACCTCAAAGATCATCACTACTGCATCAAGAACTTCATTACTGCTGCAAGGTTCTTGAGAGCATCATTGCTGCACCATGGCTTTTGTTGAGATTACCACTGAGATGATCTCTACACCTATGAAGATCACGACTGCACATTACTGTAGGATGAGATCATTTGTGAGATCATGATCTTAGACACTGATCCTTGCCAAAGCTGACTCTTCTTGACTAGGTGATCATTACTTCTTTCATCATGCTGAGGCTGTTATGATCCTTATCATCTTGACTGCCTCTGAGATACTTATTCATATCAAGAATACTAGATCTGAATACTGTGATGACTATTGACACTGTATGTCTCCTTTTACAGGTATGCCGAGAAGCTCTTGATCAACACTGAAACCTGCTTCATCATTGTGGTTATGCCGAGACAGTAACATATTGACAACCAATGTAATATTCATTGTGCAATTTGAGTTATTGTTGTTCATTGCATCTAAACTGCCACAGGGATACCACCGAGATCTATATGCATTGATTGCGGCTATAGTGGTTCCTTCCTGTGGCCTCATTACCTTACAACGGCCACTTGTAGCTCCCTGCAGCTCTTCCTTATCACTCCGGCTACCCTCTCCTTGGTCGCGGCTTCCTATGTCTTGACTGCGGCTTCATATACCTGACTGCGACTTCTTCATTCCCTGCGGCTTCTCATTTTCCCTTGACTGTGGCTACTTCATTCCTTGTGGCTTCGTCATTCCTCAATTGCGGCTATTGCGGTTATATGCGTGTTTTGTCATACCTGTATATCCAAACTTCACGTGGAATGGCAAGGAGGAATGCAAAGTTCTGTTGCGTGAACAGGTCTTGTTGACTGCGTTCTATTGACCCATTGACTGCATTTAGATTTCTTCATAAGCTTGTGGCTTACTGCGGCTAGGGCATCACCTGTGGCTAGGGCATCAACTACTTAGCCCAGTGTACTCTTAGTGTCTCTCTCCTTCACCAAAAACCTAAAGACGTGGAGAGGAGGAGATCACATGAAGAGTGTCTCTCCAAAATGACTTTAAGTCTTCTCTTATTTATACTAAAACGTAGATGATGAATAGACATGACTATTGGGCTTTTGACCCTACACAAGTTGCTGGCTGACTTGACAATGTCTTATAACACAAATAAATTCATAACTCCATGAATACTTATCGGAATCAGATAATCTTTTGTTAAAATTGGAAACTAGGGACAAACTCCATGTGGGTCATCTTATTTATGGTAGCTAATATTTTTATTGGATCCCTCTCATCAAGAGGTGTAGGATTGATCTAAAGATCATCCGATTCCGACAAGTATTCATGGAGTTATGAATTTATTTGTGTTATATGACATTGTCAAGTCGGCCAACATCTTATGTAGGCTCAGAAGCCCAATAGACATGTCTATTCATCATCTACGTTTTAGTATAAATAGAAGAGGACTTGAAGTCATTTGGATACACTCTTAAGGTGATCTCCTCCTTTCCACGTCTTGGGTTTTTGGAGAAGGAAAGACACTAAAGAATACACTGGCCTAGTATGATGCCCTAGCTAATCCAATGCAATGATGAATCATACACGCAGGTCATGGAGACATCCATACACTGTTCATGGAGACACATATACGTAGGTCATGGAGCAGCCCTAAACACAATCAAGGGAGGCACTTATACACTGTCCAAGTAGCCCTATTACATAGTCAATGGAACAACCCTAAACGCAGTCAAGGGAGGCACTTATACGCTATCCAAGAAGCCCTAATACACAGTCAATGGAACAACCCTAAATGCAGTCAAGGGAGGCTCTCATATGCTGTTCAAAAAACCCTAAAAGTAGCCAATAGAAGAGCCCTAAAGACACAACTAAGGAAACAACAAAAGAAGACCTAACCGCAGATCTAAGAGGCTCTCATCCATAGCCAGAGGGAGGCCCTAATTCCGCAGCAAATAGACTCTAATACACACAAAAAAGAAAGGATAGGACAACGAGGAATGGAACGTTGTTTCAGGTAGGCCGAGGTGTTGCCTTGCAGATTACAGTATTGATCTTGAAGGTCGAGAATGAAAGGACTGTCTCAGAGCATTGCTGAAGGGTAAACAGTTCGGTTAAGAGTATGCCGCAGCCAGTTTTGGGGTGAAAGGTTTATGCGTTGGGCCTAACACTGCCCTTAAAGAGTAGCATGGAGGGCAACACCCTATTGGAGGACAACCACAATAAGAAGAAGCAATTCTGGGTTAGTTTAAGGGTTGTTAGGGACTATGGTTGGGTGCCCTAACTAGTCCAAAATTGCTGCAACCAAATTACCCTCCAACAATGAGCCAATGCACACATTCTGAAGTATATCTTGTATGTGTTGGGCATGTCAGTAAGGGGCAGCATGATGATAGGAGTAGATGGGAGTAGCTCAGTGAATAGGTGCATCACAACAACATGAGTACAAGCTGCAACACTAAGTTAGGTGAAGTCGTCACCTTGGAGAATCAGTTGAAGCAGAATGTCTTCAACTGATCTCACATATCATCATTATAGAAGATGATCGATGCTCATATCTATATAAGTCAAAGTGTTGACTTCTGTTGTAAATGTACTATCTCTCTCTCTCTCTTTGTTGAACTTTAAGAACATAAAAGAATAATTGATCAAAGGTTTCCCCACATTGGGGTTTGTCTCTGGGTAGCACCACATCTTGTGTCCTCTTGTCTTGGTTTGTCTTCTGTGATTTATGTTTATGTTTTATCTGCAGTTTACTTTAATGTTGATGTGATTGCTAATCTGGAAAAGATATGAAGATAACTGTGAAAATTGAAATAAATTGCTCTTAACATAGAACATACCTAAATTAACATGATATCAGAACTGAGGTGAAGACAATGCCCAAGCAAGAATGAAAGAGCAATCACCGAAGACAGTTGGGAAAGGACAAACTGATCAGTGGATTCCTCATCCCTCTTCAAATTCACCAAGGGTGAAGTCAAAGCAGAGAATATTATTAGAATGGCGCAACGAAATATGGCCTACCTAAAGATCACTTCATTGGAAGACTAGATCTCAGGGTGGAAGGAAAGGCAGATAACTAGTTCGACCATTATGCAAAGGAGTGTCCAAATGGCACGAACACATTACTTGATGATGATAACAATCATTCCTGGGACATCTTCAATGATCAAAGGAATGACAGGGAATGCAGGTCATCAAGGAAATGGCCGACTCTTCATAGAAAGCAAGGAACCCCAGGTATGAAGAATCAAATGTTGTTTCTGATAAGATAAATAAGTGTTATCTTGTATTGGCCCTCTCTTTCAGATTCTTTGGGAATCTGGCTTATAGATTATAGTGCTTCAGGACACTTCATTAGATAGATGGGTGCACTCTCTAATTTGGTAGAGATGGAAACAATCGTGGGATTATACTTGGAGCTGATGCCACCTGTCCCGAAAAGGGTGTAGGGAATGTTACCCCTAAATTGAATGAGGGTAACTCGATTCGTTTACAGAATCTCTTTTATGTACCTGATTGCAAGAAGAACCTGGTGTCCATTTCAGTAATGGAAGTCAAAGGTTTCAGGGTGGCACTCATCGATGGAAAGGTATGTGTTTGGAAATAGAATTTTCAAAGATGTTTTGAGTTCAGGGTTGTATCAAGTTGGAGGAAGTCCACTAGGGACCATGTCCATTGACACATAGCATCGAAGGTCTGTGAGTCAGATGGTGACAGGGATGCTTGAATTCAAAAAGAGCATGAAAGTACATGTCTGAGATGTATCAAAGGAAAATCTTACAAGGGGACCATTCCCCTCATGTAGCAGGTCCACAGTTTTGGAACAACCCGAGGGGTTTGAGATTGATGATTGGGAATCTCATGTATGCAGGTGGAAGAAAGCCCTCTATGGCTTGAAGCAAAACTCCCCGGGCATAGTATGAGAGGATTGATAGCTGTCACATGAAGTTGAGATTCACTAGGAGTGAAACCGATCCAAACCATTACCCGAAGGTTGTGGATGATAGACCTTTCATGCCGACACCTTATGAGGACAACCTATTTCTGACAGGTGCAAACCCTCTCATTTACAAAAGTGAGAGGGAGTTGGATTCTGGATGTGGAATGATAAATTGCAAGCTTGTGACTACCTCGAGGATCTTAATTTTTAGAAGTTACGTGATAGTGATGTTAGACCAGATTTGGGAAATGCCTCTGAGTTTCATAAACTCATTTGCATTGATGTTCTTGGTGAACTTCTATTCAAGATATGTTTTTCATTTAGCATGATGAGCTCATATTTGGTTGAGCCTCACTGGATTGATGCCAAGAATCCTTTGAGATATCTTCGGGGCACAATCTCCCATGGATTGAGATACACTGCCGGAAATATGAAACTGCATATTATTCGAATGCTGGATGGGCAGGTAATGTGGAGGAACACGAGAGCACTTCTCAGTGCTGGTTCTCTTTGGATTCTGCTTCGATATCATGGACAAGCAGGAAGCAGAGGTCGAGACCGAATACATAGCTATGAGTATGATTTCGTATGAAGTTGCTCGGTTGTGGAAACTCTTCAGTGAGTACACATGATGAATACCACTGTGATTCTCTGTGACAACCAGAGGTGGGATTCGATTATTGAGGAATCCTGTATTCGATGATTGCTTTAGCAGATAGACATTAGATACTGCCTTATCTGGGATATGGTAAGTCAATGAGCAAGGAGGTTCCATCGCATTGAGATGATGTATATGTTGCTACACTTTGTCAAAGCCCTGGGGAAAGATCAAATTTGTGATTTTCCCAAACAACTTGGAGTCATCGAGAGATCATTGTAAAAGGGTCCTACATGTTGCATACATTGAGCTTTGGGAGCTCTGAGGGCTTGCGGTTCTTACTGGAGCAACATACGACCACAGTGTGACTCACCCTCCTCTGGTGGTGCGCACTGGGACAAGATGATTCGCTCTCCGGTGGACAAGATGATTCGCTCTCTTGTGGGACAGGATGATTCGCTCTCCTATGGACAAGATGATTTGCTCTCTTGTGGGACAAGATTATTCACTCTCTTGTGGGATAGGATGACTTGCTCTCCTGTGGACAAGATTGACTCTCTTGTGGGATAAGATGATTTGCTCTCTTGTGGGACAAGATGATTCGCTCTCTTGTGGACAGGATGATTCGCTCTCTTGTGGACAGGATGATTCGCTCTCCTGTGGACAAGATGATTTTCTCTGTTGTGGGACAAGATGATTAGCTCTCTTGTGGGACATGATGATTCGCTCTCCTGTGGACATGATGATTAATTCTTCTATTGAGGCATCCTACCCATGTAGTCTGGGACTCATGGGAAGTACCTCTCATATGATTAATGAACAGGGAAATGAGGATAGGGACCATAGTAGTACCGATGGACGTATCATTGTATCTACTGTACTCCCTATACTAGGATGACCTTCATTGATTTGGGATCAATGACACTGATCTGGGACCAGTGGTAGGAGTTGTACGCACAATGACATTGAGTTTGGGTCAGTAGAGGAACGGTCTGGGACTAATGGTACATACTCTGAGACTGACTTCGAGTCAGTAGAGGACTAGTCTGGGACCAATGAGAGTGGTACATACTATGACACTGACTTCGGGTTGGTTGAGGATTGGTCTGGGAACAATGGTACACACTCTGAGACTGACTTTGGGTCAGTGGAGAATGGTATGACACATTCTCGATCAATTCTTCTTCTTCATGGTTCTATAGAGCTAAGCAGAGCTGAGCAGAGCAGAGCAAAGCTAGCAGAGTTGATGAGAGCTAAGCAGAGTTGAGCAGAGCAGAGCAAAGTAGTGCAAGGGCATTGATGGCAAAGATAGTACAGTCGGATATATGGATCAACTGATGGAGTTCTCCCTAGTTGAAAGGGAGTGTTAAAATTGGCAACTAGGGCCAAAATCCATGTGGGTCATCTTATTTATGGCAATTGATATTTTTATTGGATCCCTCTCATCGAGAGGTGTAGGATTGATCTAAAGATCATCCGATTCCGACAAGTATTCATGGAGTTATGAATTTATTTGTGTTATAAGACATATTGTCAAGTCGACCAACATCTATGTAGGCTCAGAAGCCCAATAGACACGTCTATTCATCATCTATGTTTTAGTATAAATAGAAGAGGACTTGAAGTCATTTGGATACACTCTTAAGGCTCCTCCTCTCTACGTCTTGGGTTTTTGGAGAAGGAGAGACACTAAAGAATACGCTAGCTTAGTGTGATGCCCTAGCTGATCCAACGCAGTCATAAATCATACACGCAGGTCATGGAGACATCCATACGCTGTTCATGGAGACACATATACATAGGTCATGGAGCAGCCCTAAACGCAGTCAAGGAAGGCACTTGTACGCTATCCAAGAAGCCCTAATACACAGTCAATGGAACAACCCTAAATGTAGTGAAGGGTTGCAATTATACGCTGTCCAAGAAGCCCTAATACATAGTCAATGGAACAACCCTAAACACAGTTAAGGGAGGCTCTCATACGCTGTTCAAACAACCCTAAACACAGTCAATAGAAGAGCCCTAAAGGCACAACTAAGGAAACAACAAAAGAAGACCTAACCACAGATCTAAGAGGCTCTCATCCATAGCCAGAGGGAGGCCCTAATTCCGCAGCAAATAGACTCTAATACGCACAACAAACAAAGGATAGGACAACGAGGAATGGAAAACTGTTTTAGGCAAGACGAGATGTTGCCTTGCGGATTGCAGTCTTGATCTTGAAGGCTGAGAATGAAAGGACTGTCTAAGAGCATTGCTGAAGGGTAAACAGTTCTGTTAAGAGTATGCCACAACCAGTTTTGGGGTGAAAGGTTTATGCGTTGGGCTTGAAACTGCCCTTAAAGAGTAGCATGGAGGGCAACACCCTATTGGAGGACAACCACAATAAGAAGAAACAATTCTGGGTTAGTTTAAGGGTTGTTAGGGACTATGGTTGGGTGCCCTAACCAGTCCAGAATTGCTGCAGCCAAATTACCCTCCAATAGTGAGCTAATGCACACATTCTGAAGTATATCTTGTATGTGTTGGGACAGCTAGTTTGCTGTGATAAAAGAAGGTATTTTTTATATGCCTTAAGGACTGCTTAATAAGCCACAGTTATATAGTAAAGGGCAGCATGATGATGAATGAGATCATGGGCATGTTATTAAAGGGCAACATGATTATGAATGAGACCATGAAAGATGTAGTATGATGGGCATATCAGTAAGGGGCAGCATGATGATAGGAGTAGATGGGAGCAGCTCAGTGACTAGGTGTAGCACAACAACGAGTACAAGCTGCAACACTAAGTTAGGTGAAGTCGTCACCTTGGAGAATCAGTTGAAGCAGAATGTCTTCAACTGATCTCACGTATCATCATTATAGGAGATGATCTATGCTCATATCTATATAAGTCAAAGTGTTGACTTCTATTGTAAATGTACTATTTCTCTCTCTCTGTTGAACTTTGAAGAACATAAAAGAAGAATTGATCAAGGGTTTCCCCACATTGGGGTTTGTCCCTGGCTGGCGCCACATCTTGTGTTCTCGTCTTGGCTTGTCTTCTGCGATTTATGTTTATGTTCTATCTGTAGTTTATTTTAATGTTGATGTGATTGCTAATCTAGAAAGGATATGAAGATAACCGTGAAAATTGAAATAAATTGCTCTTAACATAGAACATACCTAAAATTAACATCTTTAGATCAATCCTACACCTCTCGATGAGAGGGATCCAATAAAATTATCAGCTGCCATAAATAAGATGACCCACATGGAGTTTGGCCCTAGTTGCCAATTTTAAAATAAATCAAGTGGATTGAAGCAGAAGGACCAACAAGACACTTCTAAGGGGGGAAATAACTGGAAAGGGGGAAAGATAAAAAGATGACAACCATAACACACCATTGCAAAGATCCCAACAACCACTCCAACATTGACAGTCATATAAAGGAGAGGTGCTGGAAGTTGCATTTAGAGCTTAACTTGAAGAACAAAAAGAAAGACAATAAGAACAAGAACCTCATGGTCATGCATTCAAGCAACCAAGTTGAAAGCACCTTGGACATGGATGAGAAGATTTTTTATATGTTAGTGTAGAAGGAGGCGAGTATGAGTAGCTTTTAGTAGCAGGAAGAGAAAGAAATGACCAAGCTCTTCCACATCAAGATACGGGTTAAGAAGACAAATATTGAGCTAGGTCACAGGGGCGAGATTACTTCATCAGTGGGCTCAGAGGGTTTTGGAGGAGTTTTATGGGGTTTGACGGGGTTCACTTGGTACATTTCATCATGAAGGTTAGTTTTGCACAATTCGTTCTTGGTTTCGTTGCATTCCAACAATTCCCATAAAACGTGGTTATTATCAAGCATATTTTAATTAACTACACTAAATGTATTATTTGGTGCAAATTATTTGGAGAAACACCTTAGTCTAATAACTTACTGGAATTGGGATGAAGACTACATGATGGGATGATGAAAAGTGATTTTCAATGGTTAGAGGAATCATAGAGGCAGAATAATCATTTTCAAGGATTAAAATTAACTTAAATAAAATAAAATAAAAAGAGTCATGTAAATAAAATAAAAGGGAGAAGCTTATAGAATGAAAAAAAAAAGAATTAAAGCACTTTTGTAAGGTTGAAGAGAGATCCATCAAATCTTTAAAAGAGGGGAAAGCAAGTCTTTGGGACATCTTGGATTTGGAATATTTTCTTTGGGAATGGTTTGGAGAACTTGGTTTTTAGGTTCAAAGAGCCCTAGGAAAAGAACCCTTCAGTTTCTTGGTGTGTTGGATGAAACCCCAACTCACTATTGTGGAGATTTCATTCAAAAATCTCATAGATCTTCATCGACATTAGTTCGTGAGCAAATCTAGAGTAGATATGTGGGTTGGAAGTGGGTATCACCCATATCTCCAATTTGGGCTTCATTTCTAGTGATTTAAAGGAAGGCTGGAAGCTACTCAAGAGGAGCTATTGTCATCCATTCAAATATTTGTCGCTGTTTGTAACAGGTTCTCATAGCCCTATCTAATATAATATGGCTAAATTTTGCCGAGTTTGCTACTATTTCTCATGTGTATTTGGTCTTGCAATATTTTTCGCTTTTATATTTGAAATTTCATTTGTTCTTGTATTTCTTGTACGAAATTGTGCCATTTCTTTTTAAGAGAGTTTTGTGGCAAATTTTCCTAAAAAATATTAATTAAAAGAATATTATACTGGTGTCAAAGCAATTTTTTTAACCAAAATTCCGAAAAGAATATTACAGTGGTATCAAAGCTGGTTTTCCCTCTAGCTTGAGGGTTTTCTTGTTAATTTGCTAGGCTATATTTATCTTTTGTTGCAGGAGTCAAAATTGTTATTGTGCCAAAACCAGATTCTTTGACCAAAATTCTCTAATATTATTGAAGTCGAGTTCATGGAAGCACAAGCCAAAATTGCATTCTTAAGTAAGCCAAGAATTATCGTGTTGCCAACAGTGCCAGTGTAAAACTTAAGTGGTCAGACTAATATTTTCTTAAGGGATGAGTTACATCTTATATCCATCATGTTGTACCCAATCTAGGGCCACATTTGTTGCATAAAGGAGTTTTATTGCAGGTTGAGTTGCTCAGAGGCTAAGGGCTGATTTTATTGTAGGTATAATTTACCTAGTCAGGAGACCAGGCTATGCAAATAATTTGATTTAGGCCACATCCATTTCTTGGTCAAAATTCTATTGAATTCGAAGTAATAGCTTTTTGAAGACATAGTCTCTCCACGAGATTGAGTTTTCTACCAATGGACCAGTTTATATAAGGCGACATCTTGTGAAGGTTGAGAAACCCTGTGCATCTAGGTTAGTGGTGGAAGATGAGAATTGATCTATCTGTCAAAAACTAAATTCCCATTTTCTTGTGTAGGAAACAATATTGGTGGCAAATCCATCCTCAAAGTCAATCTATTTTCTCGTATAATAGACAAAGTTAGTACAATTTTGGGGGACGAAGTGATTTCAAGGTTCTGAATTAATATATTGGGTCCATCTCCATTGACCATTCACGGGTTCCTGTAGCAGTTATTGGACAAAGATTCATGTATGATGAATCTAATGTTGTTGATAACAAGCAATTTTTTATTATTATCTTATTCTGCCCTCTCCACTGCATCTCCTCTGGACACTTTGGGAAATTGGTTGATTGATAGTGGTGCCTCTAGGCACTTCACTAGGTATAAGGAAGCTCTTTCAAATCTGATTGAAAAGGATACAAGTTTGGAAATTATTCTTGGAGACAATGCCACCTATCCTGTAAAGGGAGTTGGGAATGTTACTCTTCAATTGAATCAAGGTAACACCATTCATCTACAAGAAGTACAATATGTACGCAATCTAAAGAAAAACATGGTATCTCTCTCGACCATGGAGAACAAAGGATTCAAGGTGGCATTCATCAATGGAGAGGTACGTGTGTGGAATAAAAATTTCAAAGATGCATTTACTCTTGGATTCAAGGTTGATAGCCTATATCAAGTTGGAGGAAGCCCATTGGGAGCTATGTCTTGCGACCTATCACTTCAATCTGAATTATGGCACTGGAGGTTTGCTCATCTACATTATAAGGCTCTACTCGATGTGAGGAAGATGGTGACAGGTATGCCTGAATTAAAGTAGAACATGAAGGTGTTTGTCAGGGGTGTGTCGAAGGAAAGCATACAAGGGGACCATTCCCCTCAAGTGATAGCAAGACTACTAACATATTGCAATTGATTCATTCTGATCTATTTGGTGCAATGCCCATGAACTCATTGGGAGGATATTTATATTATGCTATCTTTATGGATGATTTCTCTCGCAAGACTTGGATATATTTCTTGAAGAAGAAAGACGAAGTATTCTCATGGTTTCGTTCTTTCAAAGCTTTCGTCGAAAATCAAACCAGGAAGAAGATCAAAATATTGAGGATCGATAATGGAACTGAATATGAATCAAATGAGTTCAAAGATTATTATAGAGAAGCTAGCATTAAGAGGGAGACTACTACCACATATACTCTTGAGCAAAATGATGTCGCTGAAAGGAAGAACCATTCTATCGTAGAAGCCACTCGTGCCGTGCTTCATGATTAAAGCCTTCCGAAGTTCTTATGGGCTAAAGCTGCAAACATCGCCGTGTATGTTCAAAATACATGCCCTCATTAAGCATTGGACTCCAAAACTCCTGAAGAAATTTTCACTAGTAAGAAACCTAATGTTTCTCACTTTAGAATTTTTGGTAGCCCTGTATATTTTCATGTGCCAAAAGAAAAGAGAAGCAAATTGGATGCTTCTGGGAAGAAAGGAACATTTGTTGGCTACAGTGAAACTTCTAAGGCATATAACATCTGTGCCTGGTCAAAGGAAGTGGAGATAAGTCATGATGTCACCTTCGATGAGGATGTTGTCCTTGGGAAGATTAGTAACCTTCCTCTTCCAAGGAAGGACAAAGAAGCAAATTTAGGAAAGCAGGGAGAATTGCAGGATGAGCCGATGCTCGATGCTGAAGGACAAATAGATCCCATTGATCCACCCCTTCATGAGCCCTCCTCCTCGAAAAGGAGACCCTCATGGCTTAGGGATTCACTCAAAGATGTTGAGAGACATGTTGCACCTAGGGGGACATTTCATGAAAGCAAGAAGCCAAATAGGTACCAAGGGTACTTAACTGCAATGAGCACCATTGTTCAATCTGAGCCTTGCACATTCGAAGAAGCTGCCAAACACCAAGTTTGGAAGGATGCAATGAACGAAGAGTATGAGTCGATTATGAAGAATGATGTCTGGGATGTGGTCCCTAGACCTAAGGACAAATCTGTTGTCACCTCGAAATGGCTCTTCAAGGTCAAGCCTGGAGCTAATGGAAGTGCTGAAAAGTTCAAGGCCATATTCGTTGCTCAAGGCTTCTCTCAAATGGAAGGTGTAGATTATAATGAAATATTTGCACCAGTTGCCTGCTACACCACCATCCATTTGATTATAGCCCTTGTTGCCTCGCAAGGATGGAATCTACATCAAATGGATGTCAAGTCTGCCTTCTTGCATGTTTCACTTAAGGAGGAAGTCTATGTAGAACAACTTGAGGGGTTCAAAGTTCAAGATCGTCAGACACATGTATGCACGCTGAAGAAAGCCCTCTATGGGTTGAAGCAAGCACCCCGAGCTTGGTATGAGAGGATCGATAGCTATCTAATGAAGCTGGGATTTATGAGAAGTGAAGCTGATCCAAACCTTTACTTAAAGGTTGAGAATGATAGACCTCTCATCTTGGTACTCTATGTGGATGATCTATTTTTGACAGGTGCAGACCCTCTTATTCATCAATGTAAGAAGGAGTTGGCTTATGGATTCGAGATGAAGGACCTAGGAATGATGCATTACTTCCTAGGGTTGGAGGTCTAGCAAAAGCCAACTGAGATTTTCCTTTCTTAAGGAAAATATATTGTGAAGATACTTGAAAGATTTGGGATGGTGGAATGCAAGCCCGTGACTACTCCGATGGAACTTAACTTCAAGAAGTTATGCGGAAGTGCTATTGGGCCCGATTTGTGAAATCCTTCTGAGTATTGTCAACTCGTGGGGGCCCCTGATGTTCTTGGTGAAATCCTGTCCGGACATTAATTTTGCAGTGAATACAGTGAGTCAGTTTATGGTCAAGCCTCATCACATACATTGGATTGGTGCCAAGAATACAGACTGAGATACACTGCTGGGAATGTGAGGCTCCTTGGTTACTTTGATGCAGATTGGGCTGGCAGTGTGGTGGATTGTAAAAACTCATCTGGATGTTGCTTCTATCTAGGTTCTTCTTCAATATCATGGATGAGAAGGACGCAGAAGTTGGTTGCCTTGAGCACCACTGAGGTTGAATACATTGCTGCTATTTTGGCCTCTTGTGATGCTGTTTGGTTGAGGAAGCTCTTTAGTGAGCTATTTGGACATGTGATGGATATCATCGTGATCTTTTGCGACAACCAGAGTGGGATTCGTCTTTCGGAGAATTCTGTGTTTCATGACCGCTCCAAGCATATTGATATCAGGTACCACTTTATCCAGGATATGGTACAATGGGGAGCAATAAGGCTCCAACACATTGGGATTGATGGGCAGGTCGCCGATATTCTTACGAAGCCCCTGGGGAAGGTCAAATTCTCAACTTTCCGTGAACGACTTGGAGTCGTGGAGAGACCCTTTTATGAGGGTCCCGTATGAGATGGATGTTGAACTCCAGGGGGCTTGGGGTACTTCTTGGAGCGATGAGCAACCATAAGGTGAGTGGTTCACCTTCCCCTAGTGGTGCACGATGTACAGGGTGACTGGTTCACCTTCCCCTATGATATCCCATGATGACATATGCATAGGTTGAGTGGTTCACCTTCTCCTATGGCATATGAGCAGGATGAGTAGTTCACCTTCTCCTCCCAGTGCATCCTACCCATGCAGTTCGAGACTCATGGGAAGTACCTCTCATCTGGCCAATGAGTAGGGAAATAAGGATAGGGACCATAGCACCACTGATGGACGCATCGTGTACTACTTTACTCCCTATGCTAGGATGTTGATCTTCATCTGAGATCAATGGAAACTGACTTCGGGTCAGTTAAGAGTGGTATGACACACTCTATTATTGGAGGCTGACTTTGGGTCAGTGGAGAATGGTATGATACATTCTCGATCATTTCTTCTTTCTACATTGTTCAACAGAGCAGAGTAGAGACAATGATGGTACAAATTGTCAGACAATTTGGTAGGTGAAGTTCTCCCTAGTTGAAAGGGAGTGTTAATTTTGGCAACTAGGGCCAAACTTCATATTGGACAACTCATATGAGACAACTTATATTTTTATTGGATTCCTCTCTCCGAGAGGTTTAGGATTGATCTAAAGATCATACCATTTTGACATGTACACATGAAATTATGAAATTATTTTGATTATGGACAAATTGTCAAGGTCGGCCAACAAACTAATGTAGGCTTAGAAGCCCAACAGTCACCTCTATTCATCCTCAACGTTTACATATAAATACATGGTGCCTCCTCCTCATTTGGACACTTCATCCACTCACAATCTTCTCTCTTCATTGAGTGGGTACAAAATTCAGAGGCAACTCTCCACACGTGCGAAGAAAGGGAAGTATTTTATGTTCCAGCCATTGACCAAAGTTGACTGAAATTGCAGGAGGCTGATTTGACTTGTGTTGACCATGCATTGACCTATTTTTTGTGTAGTTTTGGGTGGAGGATTTATGTTTGAATAGGATGTAGTTCCGGGCATGAAATCCGAGGCAATTTGACCTCTATTTGACCAGTGTTGATTGTGCTAGGGTTTGCTGTAGCATTTACTTTTGTTGACTAGTTTTGATTGGACTTTTTCGAATTGTTCTTGGGTTGATTGGATTTGCTGTTGTAGGACAAAGTTGACTGGGTTTGACCGAGTTGAATTGGATAAAGAAATCTGCCTTGTTGACCAATGTTGACTTTCCTGGTTAGGGCTTTTTGTTTTTGCTATTTGACTGATAAGATTTTCACTATAATTGGGCAAATGAATATTATATATTGTACTCTCTCTGTTGAAATTTTGAAGAATTATAAGAAAAATTGATGAAGGGTTTTCCCACATTAGGGTTTTTCCTTGGCTGGTGCCACATCTTGTGTCCTCGTCTTGGCTAGTCTTCTACTCTTATTGTTTATGTTCTATCTGCATTTTACTGTCATGATGATGTGATTGCAGAACTGGATATTCATATTAGGCTAATAAAGAAATTGAAGGTAAATTGCTCTAAGCATAGAACATACCATTGTTATCCTGAAATTAACAGAAGGAGAGTGAGAAATGACAATGAATTCAGGTTAGTAGATTGAAGAAATGGTTGAAGGGGCCATCATTGGCAAGGAGACACATGAGGGGCACTCTGACTTGCATGATCACAAGGAGATGCATGACTCATATTTTTGTCATGAGGATCATGAGTTTCCTCTTTTGGAGAGCCCTATGAAGGCTCAAGTGATAGTGATGAATGATATGGTTGAGTATTCATCCCTGGGACCAACAATTGATGAAGTGAAAGTAGGTGCTAAGACATCTAACATGTCTACAAGACTTCCAGATGATAGTCACTAAGGGAAGATGGAGAATTTTAGGATAGATCTTAATGGCGATGAAGAAGAAGGCCCAGACACTCCGAGGCACCATCTTGCAACAGATCAGTAAACTTGAGGAGCTTGGAGTTGTGTGTGCCAAGTTAACAACAAAGTTGTCTAGCATTGGGGAACAACTAACGTCCCTAACTGGGCAACCAGGGGAGCATATAAAAAAATTGAAGTTTTATAGCAATGCTCTTCAAAAGTACATAGACAGGGCTTGCAACACTATCAACCCACCTCTGCACATTGGAGAGAGCTTGGGCAGAGTTTTCTAGATGGATCTTATGGGTTGACTAGGCGAAGCAACATGAGTTGAGCATGGTGAAACATTGGCATAGTGGACTTGTTCCCTGTACATATGTTCATGCATTCGATCCTTCCCACGGGGTTGAATGGCGAGAGATATTGAGTTGGTACCCTATGGAATGGGTTAGACTTGCAAAGGTAGTTTTAGTTAGTGACACAACTCAGCAAAGGTCTTTAGACATTGAGATTATTAGATGATCTAGTTGGCATTGGGATATTGGCCGGAAGTTCATCAACATTCCAATTGCATTAGCCTAGCATCAACATCGTGAGATTGACTCTTGTATAGGGCCTTATGCACAAGGTCCATGCCAGGGGATGGATTAGAGAGAAGTGATGAGTTGGTATCCTACCGCGTGGATAATTTATGGAGCAACACCCATAGCCAGGGAAAAAGTACAAGGATAAAGTATAGTTGGGGCCATGGAACATGGGCGATAATGGATGGCCAAAGTGGCAATGGGATCCAGGTGAATGAATCTATTGGTGGCAAGATGAGCCCAAGGCTTTTTTGGGATCCAGGTATCGAGGGATCCATTCATGATTTGGTGGCACATAGGCATGATGTGACAATGGTTCTTATGGGATCTTGGAATTGGTGTACATATCCCTTTACAATGGATAGATGTGGATTTCTTGAGGGAAAGCAATCTCGGGGTGGGAGGACTTATAATATCCCCAGTTTTGGTTTCCCTTATTGTGCGGTTAGGGTGGATTTCTAGGGTTGTGTAATCTAGGTCATATGAGCGAGATTATGACATCATTGGGCCTTGAGGGTTTTGGAGGAGTTTTATGGGGCCTGATGGCGTTCACTTGCTATATTTCATCACTAGGGGCAGTTTTGCATAGTTTATTCTTTGTTCCGTTGCATTTTGACAATTCTTGTAAAATGGGGTTATTATCAAGCATATTTTAATTGAATATGCTAAAGGTGTTATTTGAAGTTGATTATTTGGAGAAACACCTTAGTGTAATAGCTCATTGGAACTAGGATGAAGAAATCTACATGATGGGATGATAAATAATGATTTTAAGTGGCCAGAAGTTTCATAGAGGCAGATTAATCATTTTTTGGGATTTAATGTGACTTTAATAAAATAAAATAAAAAGATTCACTTAAATAAAATAAAAGGGAGCAACTTCTAGAATGAAAATAAAATAATAAAATTAAAGTGCTTCTAGAAGGTTGAAGAGAGATCTATCAAATCTTTAAAAGAGGGGAAAACAAGTCATTGGGATATCTTGGATTTGGAATATTTTCTCTAGGAAAGGTTTGGAGAACTTGGTTTTTAGGTTCAAAGAGCCTTGTGGATATTTCATTCATAAATCTCATAGAGCTTCATCAACATCAATGGGTGAACAAATTTGGAGTAAATCTGCGGGTTGGAAGTGGGGATCACCCAAATCTCCAATTTGGGCTTCATTTCTAGTGATTTAATGGAAGGTTGAGAGCTACTCGAGATGAGCTATTGTCAACCATTCAAATATTTGTGCTTGTTTTTAACAAGTTCCTAGAACCCAACTAACATAATAAGGTTGGATTTCGTTGAGTGCACTGCTATTTCTCGTGTATTTCGTGTTGTAGCATTTCTGGGTTTTATATCTGTAATTTCGTTTGTGCTAGTAATTTTTGTACAAAATTGTGGCATTTCTTTTTAAGAGAATTTTGCAGCAAATTTTCTTGAAGAATTTTACAAAATTTTTTAATTAAAAGAACAAGACAATGGTACGAGAGAAAAATATTTAAGTATCATTTCAAAAGGAATAATACATATATTTTTTTTTTCAATGTTTGTTGGATTATATGTTTTAATTATGAAGAATTCTTTTGTTTCAAATATTTACAATGCAACAATAACTTTGAGAAATAATTAATGTTGAATTTTTCAATCATACATCGATTTATTCATGATATTATTTATTGTTATGATTTGATAGACCATGGTTAAAAAAATGTTGCAATTTTAATGCCCCATTAAAAAGGGGATACTTCAATTTCATAGTTGATTTTTAAGTTTTCTTTGAAATGAGACAAATTGTTTTAGCTAAGATTTCAACAGAGCTATACTTTTAGCCTTTAAAATAAAAATCACTCTTGGTATAGGACTTTTTAAAATAGGTGTTTATTTTTCTTTTTTTCTGGTCATAATATTTGGTCCATAATGCCATGGTTGAAACATGTTGAAAACTTAAGGTTTTTAGTACTCATGATATTTGGTTTTAATTCCATGGTTGAAAAATATCAAACTTTTAAGATTTTTCAGAGTCACAATGTTATATCTTGAACACTGGTTGAAATTTGTTAGAATTTTAGGGTTTTTTTAAGAGTTGTGACATTTTATTTTTAATGCCATGGCTGAAAATTGTTGGAATTTAAGTTTAATTGGAGTTGTGATATTTTATTTTTAACGTCATTGATGATGAAATTTCAATTAAAAAAAAATAATGTTGTTGCAACATCAACACTTTTCATTTACAGGGTGGTTTTTATTACCGTTGCTAAAAAATGTTGAATTTTTAACCCCTGCCTAAAAATAAATAAATAAATAAAATAAAAATGAAAAAAAGGTTGATGACACATCAACACTTTTTGCTTTATGGGTGTTTTTCATGTTTTTTTGCGCAAAAATAAGGGTTTTTTGGGCTAGAGTTCTTGTTTTGTGGTTATAGTTATTGTTAAGTTGGTAACTTTGTTATTTGCCAAAAGTGCATAAATGGTAAAGAACATATGTAATGAAGAAAACACTCTGTACTCTATATATGATTTTTCGAGATCACATAGAGCATAAAAACAAAGAGCATACGCAAACCAAAAATAGTAGCAAAGTATAAATAAAAACAAAACATACCTGATCCTTGATTGAGGCTGCAATTCGATACTTGTTGTGGTAGGAGGATGTCTTAATAATTTGCACGTGTGGAGAATATAGCCCAAAAAATAGACATTCCTTGTGATAATGATTTTGTTGAATGTGCAAGATTCCCAAGAACACTTCAAGTGTGGAACCCTTCTTTGGATGAGCTAGGGTTTTGAGCTCTTCTTTGATGCTCTTAATTATTCCCTTTCAATATGATGAGAGGGTTATTCCTTCTTGATGATTGATGCTCTTGATGTTTCCAATATGATCTCTTTATACTTTAGTCCTCAAGTATCTTTCTTCGTGTTTCCCTTTCTTGATGTAGTCACCTTAGTTGTGATACCATGTTGAGAAATCTAGAAGGCAACAAGTTTAGGTGATTTCTATTACTTTGATAACTGCTTGTGATGTATGTTTACTTTACTTGATTAAATTCTTTTTTTCATTTATTATTATTAGTGTTGTCTATCATCAAACAACTACCAAATCATAAATAATAATGAGACAATAAGACACAAGATATAGGCGATCATCTAGGGCCAAAACCTCTCCAGCTGAGAGTAAAACCCACTAGAATTCTTCTTTTCGTATAGAACTTCTATTGACAAATTCCAAGACCTATGAACCTTGACCAAGACCCTCCAAGACCAAGTCATCCCTCTTTCTTGATGATCTTTCCTTACACAACTTCCAGTAACAAACTTGGACCTTCCAGCAAATTCTCCAACAACTTCGACCCTAACAACAATTTCTGCAACTTCGTCCTAACAACTTCACAACTTTGACCTTGATGCATCTTCAACAGCTTCGACCTAACAACTTCAAAACTTCGAACTAGAGGCAACTTCACAACTTCGACCTTGCAGCTTCACAACTTCGATGCAGCGTCAGAATTTTGGCTAGCTCAGAAACTGTAGAAACCCTAACAAAAGAGAGAGAGAGAGAGAGAGAGAGAGAGAGAGAGACAAAACTTCAATCTTGATCTTCTTCTTCTTCTCTGTCCGTTTCCAGCTTCTATCTTGAGGAGATTGAACTTGCTTGAGTTTGTGTACAAATGAGGTCGAATTCCTTCTTTATTTATAGGCTTGTGAGGGGTACAAATTGCTATCTTGAGGCCGACTTATCCCTTCACGTAGGCCGACTTGATCTTTGTGCCATGGCAAGACTTTGGATGGTCTTTTGATTCTATTTTGACTTAATAATTTTTTCTTTACAATATGTAACATGCCCAAATGGTTCTTTAATACATGACAATGACTCAATTGACTTTATGACGAATCTAGAAGCACTCAATGGATGCTTAACCTAAAAATAAATTTCCCTTGAGAATGAAACCCATGCCTCAAGAATACAAATAATAGATTTATTTTTCTCGTTTCATTAAATACATAAAATCACGATTACATATGCCATTATGAAGACCAAACCTAGTTACATACTTCAACAAGTTGATCATCCTAGATGGTGCCAGAGATTCCCTAATACCTCATCGTCTGGGAAGAACAGTTCCCATGAGATGTGGGACTCTCTTCAAAATGTGTTCCAAAATAAGAACGAGAACCAGGTACTAGTATTGGAGGATAATTTGAAGGCCACTAAGATGATACATGGTGAAGGGGTGACTTCTATATGATGAGGTTGTCTCAAGTTCGAGATGAACTTGCCATTGTCAGTGTGACTATTGTAGATTTTGAGTTGGTGAGGATTCCCTCGAAGGAGTTTATCCAGAGTGGACGCCGTTCATTAAGGGGATCATTGCCAGGGACAAGTTGCCAGACTAGAATAGGTTGTGGGATGGCTTCATTCAGGAAGAGTTGTGAGACGAGGTTCTTCATTCGAATAAAAATGCTTCAGATGATGACATGGTACTTGTAGCAAGAATGAAGGGCAAGAAAAAGGAGGACTTGAGTAAGATCAAGTGTTCCAACTGTGGTGAGATGGGTCATTTTTTGATGAGATGACCGATGAAGAAGAAGGGAGATGAAAAGAAGAAGAAAGGGAAGCAGGTCGCTGGTGTCACCACTTCTGCTGAGATAAATGATCTCTCTAGGAGTTTTGAGAAAGAGGACTTTGCTTTGATCTCTCATTTCTTGCAGGGTTCCATTGACGAGGATGCATGGTACATGAACAATGGAGTGTCGAAGCATATGGTAGGGTCATAGGAGGTGTTTGAGAGTCTAGCTAAGTGGGACTTGAAGTTGCACATGGTGGTGGGAGACAAGAGTCAGAAGGAGATTAAAGGATCGAGTGTCGTGCCATTCAGGATAGAGTTAGGTCAGGTGATGTGAGTTCAGGATGTATTATTTGTACCATGACTTAGGTATAACATGATTTATGTCTCAACTATCAATCAGAAGGGGTTTGAGGTGTTGTTCCAGGGTGGGAAGGAAAGACTCAGGCCCAAAGGCTATAACGCTGCAGGTGTCGTGATTGGAGCTATAGAGCATGGGCTATACAAGTTAACAAGAAAGTATATAGGCCATGAGAAGAAATAGAACTAGGTACACGTTCCATAGAAGCAGGTGAAGGTTTCAGAGGAGTAGATACATGTTCCAAAGAAGGTGCATGTTCTTGAGGCTTAGAGGGAATCAATTTCTATAGGGAGTTTGTAGGGTCAGAGGGAGACCGTGTAACCCAAGAAGAGTGTTTGGTCAGTGGGGATCAAGGGTGCTTCTACAGATGCCAAGTAGGAAGCATGGAGAGATTGAAAGACATTGCAGGAGAAGAAGAAGCAAAAGATTTCCAGTGACAATGACACTTTCGAGAGAGGTGTAGTCCGTGCTACAAGGTTTCATGCATTTATGGGCACCAAGAGTTCGACGAGTGTTGTGAGCTATAACAATGATGATGAAAAGTTACTTCCTAGTCTTGGAAGTACCTCCCTTGCTAAGAGACAGTGTTGAGATTTGGTAGGTTGGGAGGTACTCTAAGCCCTATGGTTCGGGGTTTGGAGGCTAGAGCACCACACAAATACTTTGTGGGTTTGTAACCAAAGGTGTGGGCTTTGCACCCAATCTTGTGGGTGTGAAACCATGAGGACTTTGATTGATTTGATACATGGAGGTGTTAGAGGACCCTTAGAAGAGAAAGGGGCATTGAAAATCACTCAAATCTAAGGTGTCTATCATGAGATTAACTTTTGTGTGTAGATGTAGGTTAACTTGGCACATTGAGCAGGTTAACTTAAGTTGTAATGTGCCCAAGTTAGCGGTTGATGACACCACATGATATTGTATAAATTAGAGGTGGATGTGAGGCATTTGAGACACATCCAAGTGCATATTCACATAAGAGATACATCTCTAAGGTAGTCAAGCTCAAGAAGAGGACAAGATGTGAAGGCTTGGGAAATGTTTGGGTTAAAGGCTGAGTAGCTATAGGAGGATAGCCATGTTGTGGCTAAAACTTGCATATTCAACACAAATGAAACATAGTACAAAAAAGGCCCCCTAGAGACAACCTCAGATTGCTGACAAGACCAATGCATAGGGTAATCCAGATTAGTGTGTCTCGAATGAATTTTGAATAACAAGAGGCATCACTTATGTTTCAAACATGAACACGAGAGATTGGTTATTCTTCCCAAAGATATAGACCAATGATATAAGCCTTGATACATAGAAGTAAATTTTAGAAATAAAACGAGACAATGGAGGCCTTGCCCTTCAGAACTTCACAGTTTAATTAAATTGTTTTGAAGCAAATGACAACAAATAGAGTGAGGAAAGCAACTCGGAATTACAGAGCTTACAACACCAAGAAATTCATACACATAGCATGAGCCTCGAACCATAAAGATGATCAACTTTCTAAGTAAAAAGGAGTGCTGAACAAATAATAGAATAAAGATGACTTCACATCCGACAATGTTGCAAATGTAATTTCGAACCCTCACACAGGCATGTGCATTTAAATAAATACAAATGAATCTGCAAGAGAATTTAAAGACATTACAATGCTTATTGATGCATGAATAGGAGGACTGAGGAACAAACAGACAAGTAATTTTATAGGATAAACAAGCTGCAAAGTTCAGAAGGAGGAATCACTACCAATCTGGTAATATTTTGATAATCTATAAGCTATCACAGGAGTTACAAAATCTACCCCTTTCTCTCCGTATTTTTGAACCCTTTTACCATATCAAGACCCCCTATTTATAAGAAGGGGATGACCAAGACATTAATTATTGTTACAGGAGCATTCATGGGCCGAGGGTGTCTGTGGTCATATCAGATTGACCTCTCAACCGAGGAAGGGTGTCATCTCAAGCTTTGTTGCCTCTTTGAACTCTTAAACACAATCTAGAAATTTTGGAGTAAATGAGCACTAAGAAGGATCCCAGTGAGGAGGAGGTGTCCCTTGCTGCTTCAGTGGAGGCCTTGGGTGGAGCCACGTCCTTGCTGTTGTCATGCTTTTCCTGGTTGTTGAGGCGATTTGCTGTTGCTTCGACCGACTTTTGTCAACTCTACTTTGAATGCGTATGGCACCGAATTATGGAGGCATGCTGTAGGCCAAGTCCTTTTTTGAGTGCCCCCAACATACCTTCATTAAACTACCCAGTTGCCGACCTTTCAATCCGTCAAAGCTCGGTTCAATGTTTATCAACACATTATGGCGCAAGATTAATTCATTTAAAATAGGCGAACCGATGATGATTTCTTATTTAAGTCTTAGAACTTCCCTTTGATAGCCCTTTTTATGGATTTTGCATAGGACCATAGGGGAAAACCAAGGGCTCATCTGGAAAGTGCTTGAGGTTTCAAATAAATGCGTGTGCATGGGGGGTGGGGGTGGGGGGGCTTTTCAGGATATCAAATAAATACTCTTATTAGCCGATTTCCTGGACCCGAAATTAGTATAGATCATCGTTTATAACTTATCGCATCTGAGCCCTCCTATCGCATCGCGACATCGCCGATAATCCTTAAGTGAGAGCTCTTTGAAACATCGATATGTGGGATTGCAATATCGTCGTTGTTCATCTAGAGGTGGGGCTCTTATTAACCAAACTGTGATCTTTTATCACGTCCGGGGAAAATCTCGCAAATCACAATCAGCGATAGCATCCATCAGTAAGTCTTAAGAAAGGAGCCCTTTGACTTAGCCGATTGCGATATTTATTAATGTTGTGATCAACCGATGCTGATATTTATATCTCCCGTGCCCGTCGATTGACCGATTTTGTGGGTTTGTGTGATGCGATAATTCCTTAAGGACCGATTGCGGTTTTTTTGGAACACTTCACCATTTTTACCATTTTCATGCTTTCAGGGCTTTTTTCAAAGGGATAGTTGAACTTGAGTGTATCTTTGGATCTAGGAACCCTTTTCTGGATCCCTTTATTACATTGGAAAGTTCTTTCCGAGCATTTTGCAATGGGGGCAGGTCCCATCAAGCTTAGGTGACTTCCATGACTCAGAAAATGGCCTTTTCTTCCCTGCTAATCTATATCCTGGACCTCTGACCCTGATTAAGACATTGAGTGAGTTGTGAATACAACATTGGCTCCATCTGGGGATAGTGCCTTACCAGCAAGGTGCTGCGAACCTGCATACTTTGAACTACTTCTTTGGGCATGGAGTCATTTCTAGAACAAAAGATACTTCCAAAAAGCCAAAAATTCTTTACAAATTTAAAGAAAAACTTTAACTCAACAGTTCGCGGTAAACACACTAGATATTTACATTGAGTGTGGAGCAGACAATTTTAATTTTGAAAATAAAATTTAAGGAACTGACCATTTACTAGGAGTTCCAGCAGTTCACCATCAAAAAGTTCCATGCAGAAAGGTATTGTTCCCTCTTTCTTCCGTAATCTTGAAGGGATGAAACCATAATGGATCGAATTTCCCATTCTTTCCCTTGTCTTCCTACTTGACATCCCACCTGAGAACTAGATCTCCTGGCTACAAAGGTCCGTTCTTAGCTTTCTTGTCAAACAACAGATTCATCTTTTGCTGATAATCAAATAATTTTGCCTCCACCTGCTCTCTGCTCTCCTGAAGTTCCACCAACTGATTTATTCTCTTTGTTAGTGCACTTGACTCCTCCTCAACTTCTTGTAGCAACTTTGCTACAGGGGTTGTTAATTGTATAGGAAAAAAAACAACCTTACCATACACCAACTCAAAAGGTTATACCCCAGTGGATCTCTTGGGTGTTACCATGTTGGCCCATAAAGTGAATTTCAATTGAGAATCCCAGTTCCTTTTGTTTTCAACAATGACTTTCTTCAATATTCTCACCACTGTTTTATTGGAGGATTCAACCAAGCCATTACCCTGAGTGTAATAGGTGGTGGAATACCCAATATTGATATTGTATTTGTTGTAGAAAGCAATGAACTTGGCAGACTTAAAGACTTGGGCGTTACCATTGATGGTTTTGGAAGGGCAGCCAAAGTGGGACAATATATTCTCTTCCATGAACTTCATAACCACTGCATCTATAGCATTCCTAGCTAGAATGGTCTCAACCCACTTGGTGAAGTAATCAGTGGCTGTTAATATCCATCTGTGCTCGCCATTGCATGGTGGGTTGATCTCTCCTATAAAATCCAAGCCCCATTGTCTGAAAGGCTCTTCCATCTACACTGAGATCAAGGGGAGAGGAGAAAACTTCTATCTTTCAACAAACATCTGGCTTTTCTGGCAGCCCCTGACTTTGTTATAAACATCCTTGAACAATGTAGGCCAATAAAACCCAACGTTGAGGATTTTGTGGGTTGTGGTTTTCCAACTGTAGTGCCCCCCACAGGCTCCTTCATTGAATTCTTCCATCACCCTATTGGTCTCTGTTTCTACTAAACAAAGCAACAATACACCCATTGGGTCCTTGCAATATAGTAAGCCATTTGATATTATGTATTTCTGAGCATGTAATCTCAAGCTTCGATTTTAGAGGAATCCAACCCCATTGGGCATCTTAAAATAAGAGGTAGTGGACAACATTTTTATACCACTGAGACCCAACTTGGTATACATTTTCTGTTTAGATGTTCTGATGCTACTTTAGTGTTCTTCAGATCTGCTATTTTTTGTGTTTAAATTTATCCCAAGTGCTTGGCAGTTAGATTTAGACAGGATTTGAGCCATACCTTGTCCTTTAATGAGCTTGGTGGGCTTTATTTCTAGCTCATACCCCTGTATTTTCGCTATCCATCTGCCCCTCTTCCCTTCACTGCCCCCCTGCTCCAGAATGTCTTTGATTGCTGCAGTGGGAACAAATGCTGTAACTTGGATCGCAATACATAAGTGCAAAAGGCATTTAAAGCTTTAACCAGATCATAAGCCTGCTTCTCCAGTATATTATATTTCAATTCAACATCCCTCAGTACTCGGCTGAAAAAGGCAACATGATGTTCATGCCCTTGTTTGTTTTTCTGTAATAGTATTGCTGCAATTGCGAGTGGAGAGGCGAAAGAGAAAATGTAAAAAGGAGCTGAATAATCTGGGATAGCTGACACTGGGGCTTTGGCCAGAGCTTCCTTAATCCTGTTGAAAGAATCACGGGGAACAAGATTCCACTTTACCTCATTGTCCTTCCTGAGCATATCTGTGATGCCTTTGATTATCTCTGCGTAATTTGGGATGAATCTTCCCAAGAGAAATTTATTCTCCCTAAGAAAGCTTGGACTTCCTTTTTATGTTTTGGAATTGGAATGCGACTGATGGCTTCAACTCTTTTCGGGTCTATCTTCACTCCCTCACGTGATACAATATGTGCCAACAGCCTCCCTTCACTTAGCGCGATTTGAGATTTCTGGGGATTTAGAGAGGCCATATCTTTTGCACTTCTCGAAAGTCAGCTTTAAATGTAAAAGGCGATTCTCTTCATTTTTCGAGAAGATTGTAATATTGTCAAGGTATACCACTACAAATTTTTCCTTCTCCCCTACAAAAGCAATGCCCATGGCTCTCTAGAATGTGGCACCTACATTTATCAATCCAAATGGCATATGTACATACATAAATGTTCCCCATGGGGCAGTAAAAGCCGTCTTTTCCTGATCTTCAGGGTGGACTGCGACTTGATTATACTCGAAGAACCCGTGCATCATTGACATCCGCGTTGAATGAACCACTTTTTGCAGTGTGATGTCCATCTTGGGTAGTGGGTAATTGTCTTTTAAAGATGCCCTGTTCAGGTTGCAGAAGTCCACACACAACCGTATCTCCCCATTCTTCTTTTGAATAAGGACACCTACTGTGAATATGTTAAAGGAATAATAATCTTTCTTGTAGTAGCTTTTTCATCTCACTTTCAATGGAGGGGAGTGTTATCTCAAAATTCGACCCTGGAAGGCTGCTGACCAGGAAGACCTTAAGTAACTATTTCAAACCTACTTTAGGCTGAGGCTTAGCCTCCCCAACCTGAGAGGGCTCTCTCAAAGGATTAATGATCTTTTATTATGGTATGGATAGATGGCTAACTCTATGGTTTGTGATTTTATATGTTTGTAGATTGGAAGATGGAGACTTGCTACCATTGGGCTATGGAGTCAGTGACAGAGATAAGGATAACAAATAGCTCTTATTATAAAACTGAGGCTTGTATATACTTCAATGAAAGAGTGACACATTCAAGAAAGTATCAATAACTTGAAGTTCATAGGAGTCAGAGCATGTGGGCATGAATTCTGAGTAATGATACATCAAGGTATTCAAAAGGAAAGAATTTAAAGTGATAGATCAGAGTTTAATACCTAAAGGAAGTCAGAGCATGAGTAACCATGAATTCTGAGTAATAAGTATTAAAACATTGAAGAAAAACATCCAAAGATAGGACCCACGAACTCAATCCACCATAGTTTAAAACTTAAAGGAAGTCAGAGCATGTTCCTCCATGAATTCTGAGTAATAAGCATTAAGAATATGGAAGTAAAGCATATCAAAGATAAAATATGAAGCTCACTGAAGTACACTAAGAATCTTAGCTTCAGAAAAGTCCAACTGCTTCTGTATATATCAATCCCTGCATGGCATTTACAAAAGTAGTCTTGTTCTCTAACATTTTCCAACCCTAATACATTAGTTCTTCTCCTATATATAGAGTTCATGTAGTTTCCTTCCTCCAGCATGAGGGGAATTCAAATTCCTCCTAATTTGACACCTGTTGACACTTAAAACTAACTATTTAATACAAAGGACAACTAATTAGGAGTCCTAGAGACCTAATACAACTAGGAGTGTAACTTCTTATTATGATTACAACAACCTTATCTAAACATTTAAAAAATTCTTTGACACCTAAAATTCCATGAAGTCGAACTTGATGGTGCTCATAACCTTCTAGCTGGCCCTTGATGACTCATCCTTTTGATGTTCCTAGAAACTAGGAGACTGTCCCTTGCTCTGTTCTGGCTGAAAAATGGGTCTTGGGACAGAGCTCATAACTTCTCACAAAAAACGTATTTGGAAAAACTGAAGGAGGTTTTTGTGAACCAATCCATGCTGAACAAAAACCTCTCTTGGTGTTTTGAAACACCTTCCCTACCTCCCAAAATGTGTCTTTGAAAAACAAGTGTAAAACAGAGAAATATGCCTGTGAAAAACTTGCACCTACAGCGGTTTCGTAGCGCAAGTTTAGTCACCCATTTCTCCCAGCTCATAATTAATTTGAAGAAACTGAAAGAGGTTTTTCTAGTTTAGTATGTTAGGAATAAAAACCTCTTTCAATTTTCCAAAATATTCTTTCAGTTGCTTTGTTGACCTTCTGGAAGTTGACTACTTAAAACTGTTTTTCTCCTGAAAAAGACTGCTTCAATGATTTCGTAGCGCAAGGTTTGGTATGTGTATATGTCTTCATTTATTGAATTTACCTTTTGATTAGGGCTCAAACTTCTCAAGTGATCTTATTACACCTCTGCAACAACATCCTTTTCAAAATAATCCTCTCTTTCTTTCAAGGTAGATCCTCAAAAACAAAACTGTCACCTTCAGCAGTTTCGTAGCGCGTTACGAAACTGCTGTGTGAGTCAAAAACACATAGTTCTCTTTTTTAAATTTGTCTTTCTTGGGATTTTAGTGACTTCAGATATAACCTCTGGAGAGATTGGTAATTCAAGCACTCCAACCTTTGAATTAAATCATGTGAAATTGGAAGCAAATTCTTTGGTGACTTGCATGTGACCTCCTTGAAGTTTTTCGCAGAATCTCCAATAGCCAACCTGTTTGAAAGCTTGTTCAATATTAGACACCTGCCTGACCTATGATCCTTCTTTTCTGTAAACAACTCCATGGAATTCCTGCAAGATGAAAATTGAAAGAGCTTGCACCATCTTAATCTCGATCATTGCCTCGCTTGAAATGAAAAGGGAAGCTACTTCACTTGGACTTCAAAGAATTCTGATTAAGTGCTTGTCAATTTACTTCTCATAGATGAACCCATACATAATCATAACTGAAAATACTTGGCTCCTTTTTTGAAATTTGAAACTTGAGTGCACCAAGACACCTAACGAACCTAATGATAAGAATGAGCAGTTGAATGTGATAGGCAAGGTGTATGGATTGACAATTTATGATGAAAATCTAACAAATTCTAGTAGATTTGTCAGTTGTATAACATTTGACACAAATCTGCATGAATCACTGATTTCGTAGTGCAGCCAGTGCAAATTCTGGGTTTTGCGCTACGAAAACTCCTAGACTGGGTTTTGCGCTACGAAAACACCTAGACAGTTTCGCTGCGCATAAGAACTTTGAAATAGGATTGACACATGGAGCTTAGGTGTGATGTGAGACTAGTGATGGATGAAAACGGAGTGTTGACCTTTATTTAAACATACCAACAAGACTCCTAGGACTTAACAAGACTCTAAAACAAGATGAAAAGACTAGACCCAAAACTGACACCAACCCTTTGACAAATTTAAAAAATTAATGTTCAGAATTTAAAATATTTTTTCTTGAGTGATAACAGGGAGTAAGAGAGGATTTTTTTTTTTGAGATTCTACTTACAAGGCTTCATCTCGCTTCTCAAAGGAATCTTATGTTGTATGATGTTATTATAAAAAACCTTCAAATCATCATATGACCAAGAAAAAATATCGTTATAATCTTTAAAGAGATCTAAATTCCTTTGCTGATATTGCAACGAGATTCCTTTTGACAACTTAATCATCTGGGGCTCCTCTTCTGAACCGATGTCATGATCTTGCACTTGATCATCAGTTTCAGAAACCATTTGTTTAGCAGCTATGTCATCCTTAGTAAAGAGCCTCTCTAGTGGAACTAGTCCACAGGGAATAGTGTTCCCTTTCAACTGTAAGAATTTGTGTCCCACCACTGCATCTTTACATGGAGTGACTTCTTGACCTGCTTGTTGTTGTTGTTCTTCTTGATCAATGGTAGAGTTAGAAAACTCTCCAATCTAGGAATCGTTTCACTTGTTCGTCATCTTCAAATACTTTCCAGTGTTTGATATTATCAGGTATATAGTATCTACACCTAACTTCAACTTCATACATGAGGAGAGAATTTTGGGGAGGCTTGAAGGTACTAGCAGCTACAACCAGAGAGTTAGCCATCCTATTTTCTTCTCTGGGCAGAAACTAAATGTTAAAGGCCAGGAAGGAGCTATCAATCAGGGCCCATACTTCATTTCGATATGTCCTCAGCCTGAGGTGTTTAGCCTGGCATTGGTTCTTAATCTGCTTTACTATAAACTTAGAATCTCCATAAACTTTCAGACAATCAATTTTTAGATTTTTTGCAGTTTGCAACCCAAGGAGCAGTGCCTCGTATTTTGCTACATTGTTGGTTGCCTTGAATTCCAGTTAAATGAAAGAGGTATCGTACGACCTTCAGGAGATATCAACAATACTCCTGCCCCATTTCTTCTTTCAAATTTGCTCAATCGAAATACAATTTCCAGACTTTCCTATCACTTGAAGGTTGTTGTTCCAACTGCCAGGTTAAGTGAATTGATATTTCCTCCATAACAACCTCATCTTCTTCTAAAAATAAGCAGGATAGATCGCTTTCTTTTCCATATGCTGGAGTGTTCCTTGAGCCTTTAGTTGAGGTGACAATTTTCACAAATCTGGATTCTCTATATAGCCTTCTTTGCTGTCCTCTAAAGGTTGGAATGGTGGCATAAGTCAGGTCAAACTTAATTGAGCCCCCCACCTTAGAACCCCAGGATCTTGATAATAGCATGCCAAAACGAGGAGGTATATCAGCCACTACTCTATCCATTACCACACTTTTTTTTTTGGAATTTGGGCCAAGTTCACCACCAAATCTTTGATCATTCCCAGTCATTTGACCCTCTTGGAGTCAAAAGAGTACAAGTCCGTGTAAGGCATAGTGATCTGTAACCCAAGTTGTTCCATCACTTCCAATGACATGAGATTATGAGAGGATCCAGAATCCAGCATGCAGTTGTGTAGAAGAAGATCATGGACCCAGAAGAGTCACATAGAAAGGCATAGTAGAAGAATCAAGCTCTTCCACATGTGGCCCAAAAATTACCATTGGCCTCTCCTCCTGAAGATTTAGAGAATCATGAGTGGGTGAGGAGACTGATGGATGCATGAATTAAGATACTTGAGATTTATAGGTAGGCTGCTTTAGAAGCTGAGTGAGTGGGACAACAAGCTTCACCTTTTCAAGCTCCCTTTGAAGATTAAATGTAGATGGTGTCTTCTCCGTACCCCTTGATTCTGCTTCAACTTTGTTACCATCAACACTTTTGTGCAAAAAAGGTGCCTCCTTTGCTGCATGTCCCTCTTATCTATTTCTTTCCTTGTTCAAAGAGACCTTTATCCTAACGTGGTCAGGGTTCAATTTACCCTTTCCTTTGTCTAGTAATGGGGGAATAATTTAGGGAACATTCACTTCTTGTTGTTCTAGTTCCCTGGACCTATTTCAAGTAGACCTTAGATCATACTTGTGATGCAATTGTGCTTGCATAAAGTCAACAAACGTTTTGTAATAATAATCCATGTCTTCCTCCTTTATCTTTGTTTATTCATTATGGTTGGCCTCCTGGTGAGCCATATCTTCTTGTTCCTCCTCAGGGAACACAAAGTATAAGTTCCCTTGCATATCTTGTGTATCTGTCCACTTTTCATCTGGATCCTCTTCTAGATATAGGGGATGCGGGATTTGATCTAGATGTTCTTTTCGCTCCCTTTGCAACACCTGTAAAGGAGGCCTCCTATACTGTGGGTTATACCCATGATTATATCCTTGAGGGTTTTGCTTGGAGAGATTTCAATTCTTGATTTCCAATTTTCCAACCTTCTGTGACAAATTCTTGATGAGTTTATCGATCTCTTCCAGCTTTGAACCTGGTACTTGTCTTTCTTGTCCTAAGGAAGAAGCTTCTTCTTTACCTCTTCTGCTCAAAGTGATTTCCTGCTTTCCACCCATCTTTCCGGTTGAGGCAAAATTGGCTTCCACTTTGAGAAAATCGACTTGCATTCAATCTAAAGTAAGAGACTTCCTTGCCCTGAAAACAAATCCAAATTCAGGCTCGAGAGCTCCCAAGTAAGTCACACGAGCAACAGCTAGAGGGGGCTTTATTGCAGCAGGCAGGTTATTGTATTGCTTGTTGAACCTCTTATTGAATTTAGATATGTCTTCTTTTAGCTTCTTTTTGATAACATTGAACTCTGTAAGGAGGTACTCGTGATTTCTCTTTTGACCCCACTTTTGTGTAAATGAGGTTTCAAGGTCCTCCCAAGTGGTGGTGGAGGCATCTCGTAAGGTTTTAAACCACTTTCTAGCCTCTCCATCAAGAGACTGTACAAAATGTCCGAGTACTACATCCAGCTGTTCAACATTGAAATTCTTAGCAAAGGCACAAAAATCTTGAAGTTGTTTCTGAGCAGTGTTCTCATCTTCTCCATTGAACCTTGGAAACAACTTCAAATAGTTTTGTGGCAAAGGATTCAGGGGTTGTGGTAAGTCAAGATGAGCATACTTATTTAGAAAAAAGCTTGGGACAACCATTTGAAAAAGGGGGCGAGAATGGGGATTTGCTTGAGGGACTTGGGTGAAGGCCACAGGGTTTTGAGTAGATGGGCTAGAAACTGGGTATGTCAAGATCTTGGGAGCCAACCCTGAGCAATGAATAACAATATAATGAGAACTGGAAGGGGCAGTTACAAACGCTGGTGAGATTGTAGTAGACACAGGTGGGGTTTTCTCTTTCCGATTTTTCTTAGAAATCAACTTTTTAGGGTCAAATATAAATGGAGCCTTTTTCTCAGAAGTGTCTAACCGAGTGTGACGCCTTCCAGATGCCAGGATGATGAATAATGAGTAGATTGAAGTGGAGTCGCCAAGGTGAAGTGAGTGCAATAAAAACATCTCTGTTCACCTCTCCATAGAGTGCTTAATTTGTCTCTTGGAGATGGGAGTTTCCCCAAATCCATTGGAATCTTGCTCATTTCCTCCATGCACTGGGTCTTCATATGAACACTCATCTTCATAAGATCACTTTCTCTTTAATGCAAATGACAACCCTTTGGCGGAGATGACAAAGATGTCTTCCCATATGCCCCCCCCCCAAAAAAAAAAATCTTCCCATGAATTGACCTTTTTCTGTAATTCTGCTTTTACCAATATTGTTATCAAACCATGGTGAAACATACTGGTATCGACGTTGTTAGGAAGAGATTGAATGTTCTTGGCCATTTTAGTTAGGCTTTTTAATAGGTAGAAAGGGAGATTCATTTCTCGCTTATCCTTAAAAAAAACCATAAATTTAAGATGATACTAGAAAGTAACAATATATCTACCTTCATAGGTCATGTATTTCTAGACCAAATAAAAGGGCTTGTGCCACTTCTTCACCCATGCCCACGGTATGCCCTTGCTCCAATTTGGGCTTTATTTCTCTAGTGTCAGAAACTAGTCACAATCAAACTCCTGCATTGCACCTTTGAATCAACATTTGCCTCCACGCAGAAGAGAGGTACACTATGCAATGGATTCCTTTGAGATGAATAGCTCCAACTGGTTAAAATGAACCACTCCCCTGTCAAAATTCCCTGCAAAGGCTCTCACCACTTTGGAATTGTATCGATGAAATTTTAGGTAAAACTTGAGTCATCCATCCTCATTTAAGCATTTACGAACATGGGGAAATTTATAAAGAAATTCAGGATTGTTTGGTTCAAAGCGTGGCACTGGAGGTTTTGGTGCCATGCCATCCTCTATTGGGAAGAATCATAAATCTCAATGCTGTGTAACATTGGGTGGAAAAAGAAGACAATGGGAGAATTGGAATGGAAAGTTTCTATTATGGGGAAAGATTGCATAGAAAGGAAAACTCATATCATTAGATTGCATGGGAAAATTTCACATACATGATCCATCTTTATAGGATAAGGTGATGACACAATAAATCATAATTTTGTGTTCTATGAGAGTTTAAAGATTACCGAATCCTTAACCAATTAAATCCTGAATTAAATTAAAAATACCTCACCATGATTACCTTAAGTACCTTGGGAGTCTCACTTACCGACATATCTTCATTGAGAGGCTTGTGTGATAATAACTACTGCCGCAAACCTGGAGATCTCATCCACTTGTCCGGCAGTTATGAGAACATTTTGCCTAGAACATACAATTCTGGCTCATTGTTATTAGGAAATATTGCTGATTCACAACTGATTCTTCATCAGGTGACTACTAAATCCTAAAGAAAGTATAAAATTGATTATTTAAACAATTGAATTGGCATTGTGATGGAATTCATTCATTGACTTTTCCTATTTCTTCTTACTTTGGCTATCACTGATAACTTTTACAAGATAAAATGTTGCTGTGGGTAGAGGGTTTGGTCACAATTCTCACAATGAATTCTGGTAACTTACCTAACCATCCCTGAATTCAATAGTTGTCATCTAGAACAAAATCACAAGTCTTCACATGTTCCACTACTTTGGGTACAATATCCCACCATACAAATAAAGGAGTTGAAGTCGAGCACATGAGTGAATCGTTGGATTACCAACCATTAATGTATATGTTAATCAACGTGAGGCCTTCCAGCTTTAATGTCAATGGAAGCGAAGGTACCTGAATGCATCTTGCAAGGTACGAATAAATGTGCTGAAGTTGAATCACTTGCAAGATTCAGTATCCAAGAAACATTGATGTATCCCCACTTATTTTTGGTTAGAGAACCCACCATCGATGCATGCAAGTCTCAAGGAACTACAATAATACCTATCCCTTCTCCCTAGATAATGTGCTGAAGTAAATGGAGGTAGAACTATTAGGAGGGCCTTAAGGAATACCTCATCAACTAACATGAGACAAACAAAAGAAATTTGGAATATTTATGAGTTAGAGAATGAAGAAATGATAACAACATTTTAACAACCTAATCATGCGATAAGGTGGTTTTTATAACTAGGCCCCAATATTGTTATTATTATTTAAAATGAAAACATGAGAAGAGTTAAGAATTGGAAATAACAGCAGGATGATAATATCCTTGCTTCACCACTTCCATCCCATTTTCCTTGCATATTTCAACTACAAATTCCTCCTTAGACATCAACTTCCTGTGAAATTTTCAAGTCTATTGCAGCAACTGGAAATTATTCTTCTAACTGATTAATATTACTTGTAATTTGTTTTCTACGACAAATAACGAATAAAATCACAACTACAATTTTCACCATAAAAACACAACGAAAAATAAAATTTTAGAACTGAGAAATATAGAGCGCACACAAAATGAAAATGTCCCTTGAAAAACTCAATGTGGGAAAACTAATGCAACAAATGAGGGTTTTATTATTATGCTATAGTTAATAATATGAGTACAATCTGGATGTCCAAAATTGGCAATCCTCAACAAACGATTTGGCCAAAATTATTAGAGAGAATTCTCTCTCTCCACCAGCAATCTCGACACAACTTGCTTTAGAAAAATGGCCCTCAAGAACCCTTGCACATGCCCCTGCGTAGTGCTTGGACAAACCCTCACATGCATGGCTTGAATCTACCTCTGATCAAGTCATTCATCCTACTACTATTGCTGGAAGTAATCCTCCAACCCTCTAGAAAAATTTCTTGGCCTCCGGCAAATGAATATCCTGCTTTCTAGCCAAATCGAACTACTACATTGAAGCTTCTTGTGTCCCTCCGCAGTCCCTACTGGAATAACTTGGCCTTTTTGCTACTGCCTCTTTGAAGTTGGAAATTCCTCCAAAATCACTGTCTCTACTCCCTCTTTGTCTTTGTGTCCCTTCTGGATGAAACTCTTCTTCCCTGCTTGACCTTTGTGTTTGGATAGCTCAATTTGCCAAGGAAGTTGACCTCACCAATCTATCTTCTCCATCCCCATCGAGTTGCTCTTATAATTTCTTGTTGGATCACCAACGACCATGATTAGATCTTTGTCAATGGATAAGATCATCTCCAACTCGATCCATGTGAGTTTCTAGAGAATTCTCACCTTTCTCAATTAATTGTTGTTAATTAATTAGTTTTCCTAAGTTAGACTTAGGAAATAAATTATTTGACCGATTAACTTAATTAATCCATCTCTAGGTGTTTTCTCCTAAAATTTTTTGTTGGATTCTGGAGATCTTGTGTTTCGTAGCCTCTCTGATCAAAGTTGAGACTAGAACACCTATCCAATTCTAAAAAACTAGAACTCCCTCTTAGAGAGGAAGGTGTTCTCTCACTTGGTCTTCATAACATCCTCCATACATGTTGTTGATGTCTAACAACTGTGACAACCTACCACTGCCCATCAGGCTATTGCACAACTCTAATCCATCTGCTACTTTGAGTTGAACAAATCATGCTTCAACGCTGCTGATGACACTACATTATACAACCTGTATTGATGTTTGCTTTGCATTGCAACTGATCTCATGTTGTTGTTAATGTTGTGACTACTGCAACTGAGAACAAAATCTTGTACCTGCTACTGAAAAAGGTTCTCCACTATACCCATCTTTTCTCTGAAATAGACGAACTTAGCTCTCCCTAAAGCTTTGGTGAGTGTATCTGCAACTTGCTCGTATGTGGTAACATGTTGTAGCTGGATTGCTCCATGTTACACACAATATCTAATTAAATGGTATCGAATGTCTATGTGTTTCAACCTATCATGAAACACTGGATTCTTAGAGAGCATGATCCAACTCTGATTATCCTAGTACATATTGGTCGCCTCCATCCTCTAACGGAACAAACTCACCAACAACTTCCAAAGCCATATAACCTTGCACGTGGTTGTGATAGATGCCATATAATCTACTTTTGTAGAGCTTAGTGCTACTGACTTCTGGTTCTTGTTGCACTAAGAAACCATCCGTAATCCAACACCTTGATGTGCCCTTCCTTTCCACTGAACTGCCTCCCCAATCTGCATATGTGAATCCACATAGTCTAACACCATCACCTCGATCATACCTCAATCCATACTCAACTGTGCCATGCAAATATCTTCGAATGTGCCTCGCTGCTGTCCAATGCACTCTCTTTGTCTGGGGGGGAAGGGGGAGGGGGGGTTTCTTGATATCAAATAAATACTATTTATCGACCGATTTACCAGACCCAAAATTAGTATAGATCACCATTTATAACTTATCACAACCAGGCCCTCTTATCGCATCACGACATCACCGATAATCCTTAAGTGAGATCTCTTTGGAACACTGATATGCAGGATTGCAATATCACTAATCATCTAGACGCGAGGATCTTATTAACCAAACTGTGATCTTTTATCACGTCTGGGGAAAATCTCGCAAATCGTAATCGGCCCTAGCATCTGTCGATAAGTCTTAAGAAAGGATCCCTTTGACTTAGTCGATTGCGATATTCATTAATATTGCGATCTGTTGATGCCACTATTTGTCTCCCATGCCCGCTGATCGGCCGATTTTGTGGCTTTGTGTGATGCGATAATTCCATAAGGCCCAATTGCGATTTTTTTGGAACACTTGGCCATTTTTACCATTTTCATGCTTTCAGGGTTTTTTTCAAAGGGATAGTTCAACTTAGTGTATCTTTAGATCTAAGAGCCCTTTTCTGGATCCCTTTATTCCATCGGAAAGTTCTTTGTGAGCACTCTGCAATGGGGGGAGGTCTTGTCAAGCTCAGGTGACTTCCATGACTCAGAAAATGGCATTTTCTTCCCTGCTAACCTGTATCCTAGACCTCTGACCCTCATCAAGACATTGAGTGAGCTATGAATACAACAAGCCACATACCTAGAGGGAAAGTTTGGGCATATTAGTGTGGAGTTTTGTGTCTACTGCAGGTCCAAATTGAGAGCAGGAGGTAGACACATGTTTTGTGGGATATTCTCATTTGTTTTTGTGTGGTTCTTATCCTTGTTCATTAGGCCATAGACCAAACAACAAGAACAAGTAGGTTGCAGGCCCTACCTTCCCTAGTATAGGGAGTTGAGAGGCTGATTTAGGGCTGATAATTAGCCCATAACAACAATGAAGAGTAGAAGGAGGTAACGAAAGCAAGGCCACAGTTATGGAGGAGGTTTGGGAGGAGATATAATATTTTTTTTCTAATATGACATCAATAATAACCAGTGTACCAGACCTATAATAGTACTACACCAACCAATGAAGAGTGAAGATGTATGTATGTTGATGTATTTAATTTGAGTTAGATGCTAGTGGATGAACAGTCCTAAGAGATGACTTTGTATTGGACACTTTTGGTCTGTTCGAGGGTAGTGTGAGAGTGGACCAAGTGTGTTCTAAAGTAACACCTTAATGGATTAAGGTGGCTACTACAAGAGGCAGAGAAGTTGAGCTCAAGGTCCGTCCAACCAAAAGCGGTTTGTGGATAACCTAAGTTCATTTTTGGAGAAACGACATTTGACAATGATAGGTGGCAACCCTCCTGCCCTATGTTAGTATTCATTAGAGCAGCACAAAAAGACTATAGTGGGAAGAAGTCCCTAAGTAGTTGAAGAGTAATAGTGGGAAAGAAGTCTCAAAGTGTTGTGGCCTTGAAGGACGAAGGAGGAACTAGAGAGCATAAAGACCCTATGTGTTGGTTGTAGATGGAATTATGATCAACTAGATGGAAGATTGGAGAGACAAGTTTAGTGGCCTAAAGGAGTAGGTGCATTGATAGAGTCAGGTGCTATAGAATGGAAGCAAAGGACCTGTAGTGTACAAGATACAAAAAAGCAGTTATGCTTGCATGCTACATCAACTGGACCATCAATGTATCTTGTATTTTGTATTCTTGTACTTGTGGATGTATGAGGGCCATTTTCCATGGTATGGGAGCCCTAAACTGTTGTATTATCAGTCTGATTAATATAAAATATTTGGGTTGTTGTATAAATTTGTAAAACATTGTGTATATTTTGTGCACTAGTAGATTTACTACTATATATTGTTCCGATGTGCAAATTAGTCTTGTTGTGATACTTGGATTGGTGGCGTCAATGATTTAATATTCTATCCTAGACTCCAGTATCGTGGAAAAACAACACAATTCACACTCATGCTAAAAAGAATAAACAAACCATGTAATTAAGAGAACTATAGGTCTAAGTCCTAGGGGTATATTTCGACCTTTTGGTAGATCCTTGGGTTAGTCGTCTCTTGGTAAACACGCGATTGGTCCCCCCTTAACACACAATAACAATCCTGCTCATTCAAATCCAAAAGCCAATACGCCAAAAATAATCAATAATATTAATCAGCTGTAATGAGAATAATTCAAAATAATGATTTCAAAGCATCATCATTACACATCTATGGAAACCGTAAAGCATCACATTACATATATATTAACCACACATAATCCATGCAAGTGCATTCCAGACTAGGGGGCCCTATATGGCTGGAAGCATTGCAAGTAAAAGAACTTGTTACTCCAACAAATAAAACAACAACAATGTGAATGATAATATAAAGCCATCAAGATGTAATATAGAGTCTATAACTTAGTTTAGCTGCTTCAACAATCTCACAATAACTTTCTTTGGTTGGTTACAAAGAAATAAAAATAATTTTATAATTGATCGATCTAGTTTGAAAAATAGGGAAAAGAGTTAGAACTAAGTGGCTAATATTTACAAAAATTACAATGAAATAAACTTTCTATCTATTGCTAAACAATATCATTCTAAATAAAACTCGAACAATATAAAAAGAGATAATAAAAAAACAACTACTTTGACTATCCAGGCTGCAATCAAAATTATCCAAGCTGACATGTAAAATGAACATTACTTCCCTCCTTCCCGTAGCTATCCTAGATAGCTACTTTCAGTGGATGTGCTATAGTGCCCAATTCAGTAACCAACGATCATCCACCCTAGGAATTAGGAAAAAAATCTAAATTTCATCGTCCCACAAACATTAGATAAGCAAATTTATTGAAATGCAAACCAATGTAGCAAGAAAATGGATAAAGATAATAATAATCACCTTTAGTATTGAAGATGTGATTAAAGACATATAATGGAAAGAAATAAAGATAAAGTGTAAGAGAATGCGAGTTGAGGCTTGGGGTTTTGAGACACAAGAGATGGTTGGAAGATAGTTTGAACATTCTGATTTTGAGGTTCTTCATCCCCTCCATGCTTAGTCGGTTACAATCCTCAAGCACAATTACCTTAGAAGCTTGACCCACATGGTCAAGCTTCGGCTGAATCTCCTTTTGTTTCATATGAGAGTATTTAACTTTCATTATTTGGCAATGTTGCATTAGTAGGTCTATCTTAGACTGCTAAAGCTGGTCCTACTTAACCAATAGTCAATTTCAAATAGCCAACTAGTCTCAATCTTCTTAAACAATCATTACTTCGATTCAGAGCTTGATTCTCCAGTTCTAGTTGAACACACTTAACCTTCTTCTAGAGTTTCTTTACCTTAAGATGATTTCCTAAACTTATTTGATTTGGCTATGTGTCTACTGTTGGAAATACTGAGATTCTTTTCAATTGTTATTTTTACCAATTAACTCATTTATATTTAGAGCAAAAAATGAACAATAGGAATAAATGCTTTTATTAATATAATCTTTACAATAAATCAGATACAATATATATAAGGCTCCAATCTGTTTCCAAGCACCAACTTGGTCTTTTGTGAGGCTCCAACCTCTAGGGAACCAACCCTAACTTCTCAAGACACCAACCTTGTGTTTAGGAGCACCAACTCCAAGGACACCAATCCTTCCAATTCTGAGGCACCAACCCTATCTTGTCAAAGCACCAACCTTGTTTATTTGAGGCTCCAACCTTTAGGGCACCAGCCCTCTGGGCTCCAACCCGCTGCTAAATTTTTGTCTAGATATGTTTGATAGTAATTCTCTGCTCCCAAAATCTTCTTGTTAAATTTGGCAAGTAGGGCCAAACTCCATGTGGGTCATCTTATTAATGGCAGCTGATATTTTTCTTAGATCCCTCTCATCGAGAGGTGTAGGATTGATCTAAAGATAATTCGATTCCTATAAGTATTTTTGAAGATATGAATTTATTTTGATTATGGAAAAATTGTCAAGTCGGCCATCAACTTATGTAGGCTCAAAAGCCCAACAGTCATGTCTATTCAACCTCTATGTTTTAGTATAAATAGAAGAGGACTTGAAGTCATTTGTCACACACACACTCACTCTTGTGATCTCACTTCATCCTGTTTTTGATTTGATGAAGATGAGAGCTAGAGGGAGTGCCCTAGAGTATACACTGCCCTAGATAACATGCCCTATATCTAAATGTAGTTATGGAAGAATAAGCTCTACATTGCTAAAAACGCTGGAAAAGCTGGAAAAACCGGAATTGTCGGATAATCTGGAACTATTGGAAAAGGTGGAACTGCCGGAACTACCAGAAAAGTTGGAAAAGTCGGAACTATCAGAACTGTCGGAAAATACGGAACTGTCGGAAAAGCCGGAAAAGTTGGAACTGCCGGAAAAGCCGGAAATGCCGGAAAATCCAGAACTGCCAGAAAAGTCGGAACTGCCAGAAAAGCCAGAACTCCCGGAAAAACCGGAATTGTCGGAAAAGCCGGAACTGTCGCGAACAATCGAAATTGCCAGGAACAACCGATAACAGCCGGAACTGCCAGAACTTTTGGGAACTACCGAAACAACGGAGCATTTGTCTCTGAAGGAGAGCAACATGCAAGCGATAACTAACTAACATTGGGACAATTGTATGGTACTTAGCAGCAAATACACCAAGCATGCAATGTTACAGATAGCATTCAAGGGACAACTAGCATGCAACAACAAACATGCTAAGGACAACAAGCATGCTAGGGACAACAAGCAAGAAAGGGACAACAAACAAGTAAGGTGCTGCCAAAACATAGGTCAAGATGGCAACATGGTGCAACAATGGCACATAATGTAGTACAATGATGGGTACAGTCATGATTAATGAAGCTGATGAGATGCAGCATAGTGATGATGGGTGCAGCATGGTGCAGCGCGGTGAGGTGCAACATGATGACGAAATGCAACTCAACGATAGGTGAAGGAGTCACCTTGGAGAATTAGTTGAAGCAACATGTCTTCAACTGATCTCATGTATCATCTTCTTAGAAATGATTTATGCTCTTATCTAGATAAGTCAAAGTGTTGACTTTTGTTGTAAACGTACTATCTCTCTCTCTCTCTCTCTCT